>ML418892.1:0-16669 GCA_005239525.1 Nicotiana knightiana | reverse complement strand
AAACACTTTTGATTACAGAAAGTTAACAGCCCATTTTTGGAATTACAGAGTTTGCAAAACAGAATTGACACATATTTTCGAAAATATAAAGACTATTGTGGACTCAACATATGACTATGACTAGAAATGTGAAGTACAGACTTGAAAATATCAAGAATACATTAGTGCTTCCGTTGCTCCAGGGGCCGGTGGGGCATCATTCGGCCTTTCCACGGGCCTGCGTACTATGTCTTGTCGGAGGCGGTAAAGGTCATCCATTATCTTATGGACGAAGATCATAATTTCTTAAAATAAAGTGGTCCAAGTCATATCTTCGCATTCCTGACATTTGGTGACGATGTAGTCAGCTATCTCTTGGACCCTTCGCCTGATAATACCTTTCTCTTGAAGCAGGCGCCCGATTTGTTAGGATCTTGCTTCTAAAGTTTGGACATCCTTGTGACTCTGTTCTTGCCATTGTTGCAACTCTTTTTCTAACCGAGCCATCATGGCATAGCATTGTTCCCTCTCTGTTTTAAACCTTTTTGCCTGTTTGGCCATCTCGTTCTCGACGGCGGCCAATTTTTCTTTCAAGCCCACGACTTCCTGGTCATATTTCCTTTTTAGTCTCTGAACAAATTCTGTTCTTTCTTCTGCACTCCTTGTTAGTCTTGCCCGAACTTCGGCCAGTTCTTCTTCGGCTTTGTCTAACTCATTCCCATAGCTACATACTTTATGCCTCAGGCTGTTGATAAGCCTTTCATCGGTCCTGCTTCTCTCTGGGTTCTCAGCAGCTATTTTCAGTTCATGCATCTGGGCCCGGAGGGCTTCATTGTCTTAGGCTAATCTATTTTTCTCTCCTTCGATTGAGGCAGTTTGTAGAATGTTTTCGAACTTGATTTCCCTGACCTGGGCCTCCAATTTGCTTATGGTGGCTCGGTAGCTGTTCTCTTTTTCTAACCAAGCCCAATGCTCTTGAGTTTGCTCGGCAAATTATTGTACATGGGGTCTTTTTGCGGGTCGTTCTTGCTCTTGATGCTCCCTGCCTCTTACACCGTACCAAAAGGTGTAGGCAGGTTCCACTTCCCCTTTGGATAAGTCTCTCACACGGGTTTGAGGTTCTAAAAANTTCAGGAAATGCAGCTCTTGGGCATAATTCAATGGCTTGTTGGCTTAAATCCTCGTCATGGGGAACACCCTGTTGCCTCCCCAACTGGCGTAAGACCCGGTGCGGAGCATATGGCTGAATGCTTCGCAGGCCCATTAACAGGAGATAGCAAACCTCAGCAGAATACTGATAACCTCGTTGAGAGGGAGCCATCCGAACGTCCACTCGATTTGGTTGGCAGTCAGTGAGCTCAAGTATGAGTGCCAGGCTTCTGTGCCTTCAGGGAATTGGTGGCCTTTTACCCGAGTACCATGTTCCTCGATGCAGTTCAAACCGGTTAAGCCGTAGTTCATGTAGCCCGGGCGGTGACAGAGGTGTTCGATCAGCCAGATTTGTAGGAGCAGGTTGCACCCCTCGAAGAATTTTCCCCCTGATTGGCAAACTGTCAGAGCACGGTAAATCTCGGCTAAGACCATCGGTATCAGTGTGCCATTGGACTTTTTCATCATGAAGTCTGCTATTCCCACAAGTTCGATGTCTATGCATCCGTCGCTTCTTGGGCAGATCAAGGTGCCCAAGAATGCTACCACAAAAGCTAGCCCCCGGCGGGCTTCCCATTTAGCTTCATACACCTGTCCTAGACGGACTCAACCCCTGTGTTGAGTCCCCTAAGTCAAATGCACATGATGAAAATAAGCGTTCCTACTAGGGATCCAGCATGAGGTTTTGTTATTCTAGGTTTAAACCTGGAGTTTTGTTCTAGACCAGGCTTACCCGAGCGGACAGCTCGAGCCGAGGTCGGGGCAGCGTACCGGGAATACAGAAGCTTCACCGGCTTTGCAACTTGTCCGTACCTCGTTCTAAAATTTGGATATGACTATAACAGAAAAGAAGTCACACGAAGTGCACACTTCCCAGATGATTTAGAAAACTCAGAGAGAAGAGGGTTTCAGCACAATTTTATATACAGTTCAGATAATATCAAAGCGGTAAAAGCAGCATTTAGCATATTAGGTTCAAAATCAAATAATAAAGCCAAATACAACAGTTATTCTGAGCTCGAATTCTTGAACCCTGAACCAGAGATTCTGGGTTCCTTTCCCCAGCAGAGTCGCCAGAGCTGTCACACCTCCTTTTTTCTTCAGCGTGAGGGTAATAAGGGAGTTTTTTCCAGTTAAACTGACATAAATCGAATTTGGGATTTATTTATTTAAATCNTGTCTGCGACCAGAAATCCGAGTAAGGAATTCTGTTAACCCGGGAGAAGGTGTTAGGCATTCCCGAGTTCCGTGGTTCTAGCACGGTCGCTTAACTATTAATATTTGGCCTAAATTATCTGATTATTTACGTGTTTTAGCCTATTGTGCATTTAGCCTTTTTAACCTTTAGCCGCTTTTGATGTTTATGGATTTATCTTGGACAAGTTACGATGGTGCACACTTGTTGTTTTTTAGCACATGGCAAACACGTCACATGAAATGCACCCGTGGTTGCTATATGCGTTTTATCATTATTTTGGAGTTGAGGGTCGGGGGCATGAGTTGCCACTCCCGAGTGTAGATAACGGTAATTTTTGGAATGACACTTAATTTTACCCAATTTTCAAACTAAAAGATGTCCCTCTACCTAGAGGATCGCCTAAAATGATGTTCACTAGCCTAAAGGATACATGTTTCAGGCTATGGCCATGTTTTAGCCCCTTAAATGTTTAACCCTTTTGGCCAATCCTATTTATGGCTAATTGTTAAATAAGGGAAGATATGTAATTCAATCATACCAATCAAGGAAAGGTTTGCAAAATATAATATAAAAAAAACAGAACTACTGATTTACCAATCGCAAATTTAAGGAATCAAATAAGCTCATTTAGCTACATTAAGTACATTTTGACTAATGTTTTTGTTCAATTTCATACCTGCTATTTAGTTCATCACTCATATATATTGAGATTTCATATGTCTACAGTTACAGGTTCTTTTAAAGGAACATCCTCTGAATTCGATGGAAATAGCAGATCTGTTTTTTATACCGTTCGAAATTCTTCAAAAAAACAGTCTTTTAAGGTTAATTATATGAATTTAGAAGAGCAGGTTCTCTCTTTGATTTTCAGAAAGTTTGACAAGGTTCAAGGTGAGTTAATAAAATCTGCGAAGTCCAATTATTTTGAAATAACTGTTTTTGAAAATCAGATAAAAAAAATGTTTTATGAAAGGTTCCACGGGGGGTGATTCGAACACTAAGTCTTTTTTTATTAAACACCTATTTTGGGTTTTTGAAGTATTTTTCGAAAACAGATTCAAATTTCAGGAAAAATCACCTCACAATTCAGTTTGAACACTATAAGTAAAGAGCTAAAAAGAAATGAATATACAGTCCAGTTTAGATTACATTAAAATGATGCTGAAAAATAGGTACAAAGGAATTACAGCTTGACTATTGTTATACATTTTCCAGAATCAAAGAAAACTAACAAAAAGATTCCAACCAATTTTACTGACTTGAACTCCCTTAAGGCCTTACATTTAAGCCTTCTCTTGTAATATGTAGAACACCCCAATTAGTTGAGTGTGTTATTCATCCACTACACTAAACAAGACTATGACAAGAAGTCAAGTTTAGGTCGGATGATGCTTATGCTAAACTATACTAAAAAAAATCATTCGTGCATCTTTAATTAGACTATCAGTCCAAAATTTACTATTAGGACAGTAGTAACAATAGATTTTCAGACATTTATAGGATGAGTCATACCATGAAGGAGATTAGACTCGCCCTTAATGATATTTTTACACCATTTATAAAAGAACAGGCTCTTGTCTTTTTATGGACTGAATCTGACCATAAAAAGGGGTCAGATTCATCTCCATAGAGGTCCTATTCAAACTCGTGATTATACTGTAACTTTGGATTTTTAGGCATTTCTTGGAGAATAAACCTAACCACTTGAAGGGTTCAGATTCACGATTCTATAGCCTTTGTTGATTGCTCATTTCATACCCTTAAAGGGTGATAAGCTACTGTTTAAGCACTTAATATAAGGTGAATTTGACTACCAACAAGTCAAACTCATCTACCCTAGTTCTAATACTAACATAATTCTAAACTATATAGAAACTTTGATTATTTAGGAATTTTTAGAGGATGAATCTGACCATTCAAAGGGTTCAGATTCCCTACTCTAACGCCCTTGTTGATTACCCATTTTGTACCCTTAAAGGGTGATAAGCTAATGTTTAAGCACCTAATATGGGGTGAATTTGACCATTATATAGGGTCAAATTCATCTACCCTGGTGTTGTTTCATAATAATATCTAGATATCTAGGGCCTGAACCAAACCAATATTTAAGCATCTCTATAGGATGAACTTAACCATTAGAGGTTGAGTTCATTACCCTTTGATGTTATTTTCCAACAACCCCTTGATTACACAATCATATAAAGACAGTTTTAAGATGAAGCAGACTTGTATAAAGTTCCAAGAGTAGAAACTAAACAAGCATAATGTAATACTTTATATACATGCATCACATCTTTGTCACATAAGTTTATACATGAATAGGTTTAAGCAAATAAAAATACAGATTCATGGAGGAAAGACAGTAGGTTTCAGATCTTTATATTTCATAAAACAAACTCAGTTTTACATACCTTTAAGAGTCAGATAACAAAAGAAACCTGACCAAATAAAGGTCAGGCAGAGATGAAAATCAGCAAGAAGAAGAAAAACCCAGCAGCAACAAACAGCACCCACGAACAACAAGAAACCCACAGTAAAGAAGCCCAGAAAAGGATGATTTCGAATACCAACGATTGAATGAAGACATCAATAAAACCAGGTCTTTAGGAAAGAAGACCACAACTACAAGATAGACTAAGTTCAGGTTGTTTTTACGCTCCTACTGCAGTCCATTTTGTTTTCTGTTTTTCAGAGGTGGAAAATTATGTCTAAGTGTGTGTAGCAATTTTTGGTAAAAATATGCAGAGAACTTTCTCAAAAGCTATGTGTATTTCCAGATCTTTTAGTAGTCAAAAGAGTTGTATTTTCAGTCCAAAAAAAAAGTCCCCTTTAGTCTAAAGGGAAGGAGGTCTATTTATAGAATATTTGGGAATGGGATATCCTATGGTATATTCCCATTTCAAGAGCTGAAATAGTATACAGGGCAGCTGTCACCCTTATCCTTTTGGCACAGCTGCCCCTTTTCAGAACATTCCAGCCCTAGAAAAAGACCTTTCTACCCTTAAAAATCTGATTTCTTAACCTACAATACCTAATATGCCCCTTGAAGTCTCTGAAATTACCATTAGGTAACCAGGGTTAGACTTGCTTGGGTTATTGTTTAACTATAGTTAACTAACACTAGTTAGGTCCCTTTGGGTGACAACTAGTTGTTCTTAACTAAGGTTGAGTTAATTAATTAAAGGTTAGTTGATTAAATGCCTAGAGTTGGCTTGCATACTATGTTTAAGTCATTTAATCAACAGTTTAATTAAACTTAATGGAGGTTAGTCAACTCAGTTCTCTTAACTTAGGTTAAATGAATCTGTTTTAGTCCATTAACCTCAAACTAATTGTTTTAAACAGATTTTATTTTTAGTTAAATACTTAAGAAGCTACCTAAGTTAATTTCTAGATTGAAGAAGTTGGAATCATTTAAATGTGAGACTAAGTGAATCAATTATTCTGAAGCTTAGTTAACTCAAATGCACAATTGAACCTAACTAGTTGTCTTAGATCAATTAATAAAAATAATTAAGTTGTTAGACCTAATTAATTAGGGTGCTTAATCCCTACTGATTTTGGACCTGTTTTGAGAATGAGGTTAACTAGGTGTTGGTTAATTCTAACTTAGTAAATTATACTTAACCCTTAATAAAATTAGGAGTCTAGTCTCTTTTTAGGAAGTTAGGTTAGATAATTAGCTTAATTAGTTAATTAGGTTCTTAGAGTTGGTTTATAATTATGTGGTTAAATATCCTAGTCTTGATAGCGTGTCTAATCAATGACCAAAGCTCGGGACTAACAGGGGTAATTAACTTGTTAGGATCAGATTTTAAAAATGAAACAGGAGGTTAGGAGACTAATTATCAAAGAGTCCTAGTCATCTTATATTAATATTAAACTGAACTAATTAATTTAGCAAATTAAGACCCAAAACAAACACATAAGAAATCAGTTAATCAACCAGGATATTCAAGAGGATCTAATCAAGAACAAATACATGAAGCATATATTATACTTATGAATATCGAGACCTGAGCTTCATTATTAAAATATATAAAACAGGGTTCGATTAATCTAAACATGTATGATCGAACTAACGTGAACCAACGATAGGAAACAGATACGCACTGATATAGTAATAAAAATCCTAAGTTAGCTACTAAGCAATGAAACCCATTCAGGTTTTGAATTAATTACATAACTAAACGGAAATAAAACTAAAAAGGAAGAAAGAAACAGTTAGCCAGAAGGGACAATGAAAACAGTGGTTAAGACATTAATTTGTTCATGCTTTTCCGTAATAATACAAAGAAACAGATAGAAGAGGGGGGATACCCGTGGGAGTAGTTTGACGGATTTCGGCGGGGTTTTAAAACGAATCAAACCCTCATGAATCAATTGCTCTTGTCAAGAGCAATTGATTATGAAGGTCCGAGTCGTTGGTTGTCTTTTAATCTGTCGGCATAGGAGAGCTAGGGTTTCTGTTTTTCTTAGATCTAAAATCGAGGAGATTTGGGTGTTTATTTGGGGAAACCAGTAGTGGGAGGTGATTGAGGGGAGGACGAGGATCATCTGGTGCGAATTATGGGTCGATTGGAGAAGCTCCGCCACCGGAGGCGATTTTCGGCGGGCGGAGGGTGGCGGCTAGGGCTTGTGGTTTAGAGAGATGAGAGAGAGAGACGGACGAAGGGGAAAGGGGTGTGATACTTGCAAATGAGGGGGTGGGGTTTGGTTAGGACATAGATATACTGGGGGGTGAGTTCCTGGTCGTTCGATCTATTTCGATCAATGGCCAGGATTTAATTGACTAAACCAAAACGGGGTCGTTTGGGGGGGTGCTGGGACAGGCCGGGTAAAGGGGGTTTGGGCCTGGGTTGTTTGTAGAGGCAGATTGGGCCTGGGTGATTTCAAGCCCAGGTCCGAATTTAGTCTCCTTTTTTTAAAAAAAAAAAAGATACTTAGGTTAATTAATCACCTAAATAAACTCTAATAATGTACTAATTAGTCTTAAACTGATTTCATTTAATTATATATTAATTAATGAGTTAATTAAAAGTAAAACCATTAGTTTAGTACCCATAATTATTTAAAGAACCAATTTCGTAATTTTCTTAGAAAAAATGATTAAATTATGCAACTAATTATCAAAACCCCAATTATGTCAAATAATGAAAGTTTTAAAATGTTTTATTGTTATTTATCACTTTATAAATTTTTAAAAGATGAACTATGCTCATGCAATGCAAATAATTCACAAATAAACACTGAAATTCAACAAAAATCTATGAAATTAATTTATTTATCGAATTTTGTAGGAGCATTTAGTAGGTGAAAAATCACATGCTCACAATTTTCATAGCAATGATTACAGTTAGTATAATATACAATATGTCAAAATTCCAGTAGTTTACAAGATCTTTTTTTAACGATTGGGTGCAGTCTTATTGTATATAATTAATAATTTTCTTGTGCATTTAAAGTAACAAACACATTTAATATAGTAATTTATTTTGCGTTGGGGTATGTGTTAGTGTAATAATTACAGTGGCCGTTCAAACTTCTCTTCTGTCTTATCGGTAAATTACGCTGGACGTTCAAATTTCCCTTATGTCTTTTCATATACACTGCAAAAGTTTTTTTCGCCTATATAAGTACGATGTGGTTTGTTAATTTATTCACTCAAACACATCTATATTCAATTTATAAAAGATAAAATGTCACGACCCAAATCTCCCACTGTAAAAGGTCGTGAGGGCACCTAGCCTGAGGGACTAGGTAAGCCTAACATTCAATAAAATAATAACAATATTTAATTAACATCTGAGCTTCAAAATAGAAAACTCTTTACAAATTTACAAATCCCAAAATCGGTAGTACAAGTCAGAAAATCTACTATGTTTTCTAGATAGACATCTAAATACAACTGTTTCGAAATAAGGAATAACGGTGCGAATACAACATCAGAAGGTGAATCTGAAGCCTGCGAACACAGCAGCAGGTTTACCTTGAGTCTCCTCAGCAAGATCCATACAACTAACAAACGATCGACTGACTTCGATATACCTAGGTCCGCACAAAAATATGCAGAAATGTAGTATGAGTACACCATAGCAGTACCCAGCAAGTATCAAGAAAAGTCCTCAGTTGAGTAGTGACGAGGAACAATCAAGACACCTACTGGACTAAATAACCCGAGCAAGTGTAAATGGAGAACTAACAGAGTACAACAAAACTATGCATAATGACAATAATGATACAGTGCTTACCATAGGAAATAGAAACTACCATTAATAACGGAACACCACAAGTAATAACACAGAATAGTAAGCCAGTTTAAATCCGGTGAAAACAATTAAAGGAATGACAGGTAGCAACTAGATGAGAATAACCACTTTCACACCAGGTTTTATCCAATAATCTCCACGAGGTACCGAACCTCAAAATATTCATAATTCACGAATCCCAATTTGTGAACCCTAAACACTTGGTATCTTGGGCCCTCATTACAACTATTAACTGCACGGACGACGCACGTGCCAATAGAACCCTTCTCACGTAGAGAAAAATAAACGAGGGTGTATAGAAATGATCAATAACATCAGGATCCATTTTCTTCAATAGTTAGGGGTGATTAACTACGTGTATGCTTGTACAATGTTCTATCGCAGTTCCAGTAAACAAGTAAGAGTAGAGACAATGAATGACACATAAGAAACGATCACCGCGAAATGAACACGCTATAACTCACACAGAGTAGGCACACCACTACACAAATAACAAAAATAACAATACCCCCAATCCATCACAAGTCATCACAATCAATCCTCGACATAGCCTACCTTGTCTCGCCACGTGCGCAATAATAAAGTAAATGCCCGCCTTGTCTCTCCACACGTGGATAATAATGTTCCCACCTTGTCTCAACACATGCGCAACCCACATATATAGCCCTCTTTGTCACGCCACATGTGCAAATATCAATAGTAACAACAACACGGCAGAAACCTCGTGCAACCCAACAACATCTGCACGGATGAAACCTCGTGCATCACAATAACAACCGCATGACAAAAACCTTGTGCATCACAACAACAAGTACAAAAACAACAATGACAATAACACGAGAGTACGGCAAATAAATCAACTCAGAAAATATGTAACTCAAAGAAATGGAAGAAACAAACTCACAAGGAAAGACACAACAGGAAATAACAATACCACCTAGAAATAGATCTACAAGGAAGAGATATTGTGTAGCAATGACCTCCACATGAGTGCAATTCAACAACAAGGGAAATATCACGAGTCGATATTCCAAATAAGGATAAGACAACTATTATAAAGGATAACTAACTTCATTTATGGTTTAACACTCATGAAAGAGGCAAAACAATTAAAATTAAGGATAAGCAACATAAAGGATAATCATGGCCTCAATTAAGGATAAACAATTACAGAAGAGATAATAATAATTTCAAATAAAGATAAGTAGTTAGAAAAGGATAGCATGCAATCGAAGAGGCAACAACTTCAGTTAAGTCATACAAGAGTCAAATAGGCAATAAGAGTGGAATATGAAGCAATTAATTCCAAATAAAACCCGTAGAGGTGAAACTAGCAAATGGGAAAAACATAACATAATAAAACAGCTTCATATCTAATGAACATAAGAACCTACGAGCCCTAAAAAGTCAATTAGAACCTACGAGCCCTAAAAAGTCAATTTTTCAATAATAAGCCCGCCCACATACTCATCACCTCGCGTACATGGACTTTACATGATACAATTAGCATAAAAGACTCAAATCCTAAGGGGTAGTTCCCCTCCCACAAGGTTAGACAAGATACTTACCGCAAAGAGGATAGACTGATACTCTAAAATGAACTTTTCGAGTAAAATAACCTCTGGACAGCTTAAATCTAGCCAAAATAACTTCAAAGCATAAATAAAACTCATAAGAAACTATTTCGGATCATAAAGGCTCAATCTTCATCAAAACAAAAAATCAACCCAAAAGTCGACACCTGCGTCCGCACCTCGGAACCCGACAAAATTCACAAAATCAAACACCCATACCGATACGAGTTCAACCATACAAAAATTATCAAATTCCGATACCATTTCGTCCCTCAAATCATCATTTTACATTTTGAAAATTTTCTTCAAAATCCTCATTTTTCCTCAACTCAAAACACTAATTTAACGATAAAATAAGATATGATCATGGAATATAATAAATTCTAGGTGAAGAACACTTACCCAATTGATTTGCTTGAAAAACCCATAAAGAATTGCTCAAAATCGAGGTCTAGAACTCCAAAAATGTTAAAAATGTCAACCCTCAGAGTAGAGAACTATATATTCTGCCCAGTAATTAATGCATCACGATCGCGGAACATCACTCGCAATCACGAAGAAAAAAGAATGAAGGCTGCCCAAATCGTGCTACGTGAACGCGACACCGAGCTCGTGAACGCAGTGAACAAAAACCCAGATCTTACGTGAATGCGTCTGTGCACGCGCGAACGCGAAAAGAAAATTCTATGATGCCCCTAATACGCCTTACCTCTAGCGATCGCGGAACTGTGAATGCGAACGCGAAGGTAAAAATCTTCCAACCTTCGCGAACACGAGCCTCCCTTCGCGAATGCGAAGGACAAATGCTGCCTGCCTCCAATAACACTATGCGGACGTGATTTCCTCATCGCGAACACGATGAAGAACACCAGATACCAGCAGATCTGCAGTCCAAAAATAGAAGAAAATGACTCGTAGCCCATCCGAAACACACCCCAGGCCGCCGGGACCCCGTCTAATGTCTAAACACACCGACAAGTTCCATAACCTAACATGGACCCACTCGGGATATCAAATCACATCAAACAACATCGAAACTACGAATCACACCATGAACCGAACTCATGAACTTTCAAATCTTCCAACTTCTAAAACTCGCGCAGAAACCTATCAAACCAACCCAGAATGACGTCAAATTTTGCAGGCAGGTCCCGAATGACATAACGGAGCTGTTCCATATCTCAGAATCGCATTCCGACACCAATATTACTAAAGTCAACTCTTGGTCAATCCTCTCAACCTTCCAAAACTTGAACTTTTCCAACTTTCGCCGAAATGCTTCAAATTACCCTACGGACCTCCAAATCCATACCCGGACGCACGCCTCAGTCTAAAATCACTATACGAAGCTGTCAGAACCATCCAAACCCCCTACCAGAGTCGTTTACACGAAAAATCAAATTCTCGTCAACTTTGACCGCTTAAACTTTCAAAACAAGAATTCTTCTTCCAAATTGACTCTGAATCATTCAATAACTGAACTCGACCACGCAAGCAAGTAATAACCCATAATGCAAAGCTGCTTAAGACCTTATGCAGCTGAACAGGACTTTAATTCTTAAAATGACCGGCCGGGTTGTTACACAAAAAGATAGTAAAATAGATGTTGTGATCAGAAATATCATTGATGAAATTAAACAAGATATCATCGAAGCATTTGAGTTGCAAATCGATGAGTTCATAGAGAAGTATGAAAGAGATTTAGAAGAAATCAACGACAAGCTGGATAGGCTGGAGGTGATAGCTAGAGATGGCTCCTATGGTGTTTCTCGAGATGTAGCACATCGTCCGTCTGACAGTGACGATATGGATGATTATTTTTTTTTTTTGTGTGTGTATAATCCTTTTCTTTAAAGGGTTATTATGTTATTTTTATTTTAAGTATTTTGTTTATGTATTTTTATTTTCTGTTAATTTACTTAGTGGAATATAATATATTTTTGTTTAAATCTTTTTCTGCGTTATTTTCTGTTGGATTTTGGAGTTCATCTTATAATGACATGAGGGTTCGTAATCAATTATTTGCAATGTTACAGCCTGTATTTCAAATTTCAGTAGCTATTGATCTCAAATTTGCTTATAATTAAAACTTCCTCCCTATGAGTATTATATCGTGATTTATGAATGTATTGTTCAATTAATTTAGTTCAAGCTAATACCACTGCTTCAGGTGGAGTGTTAATGCAATGAATTAGTCTTATAATATGGTTTTCATATCTTGATATTAGAACCTTGTATAATTGTTGCTAATTGTTGTTACTTAATTACTAGTTTTCAAACTCACTCTTGGTGTGTCCATGTAAGAACTTGGTAAATACCTATCATGTTCAGTCATTTGGCCGTAAACAACGTGCTGGATATATCCATCTGTTGAAAATCTTAGAATTATCCGGACCACGAAAGATGAGCCTTGGCTTAATCTCTTGCAATAATATAGCTACGGCCTCTTTTATTAATGAAACTTATGGAGTCAACTGGGAATCTCAAACACCTTACTAATAGTCTGTTTGGCCAAATTGGAGAAATCAGCTTATTTTGAGAAGTATTTTTGAAAAAAGTATTTTTGAAGGAAAACAATTTGTGTTTGGCTAATCACTCTGAAAAGCACTTTTGAGCAATAATTTGTGTTTGGCCAAACTTTTCAAAAAGTATTTTTGAGTATCAAATTACAAATAGATTTACTTAATAGTTAATATTATAAGTAAAGAAATAATCTCAAAAATTTGTTATTACAGGCAATAATTAAATCTTTTCATTTTATTTAAGTAAAATATGAAAATAAAATTTAAAAGTACTTAGTTCTTTTAATATAAGTTAAATATATTAAAAATCATTCAACAAATATAAAAGCATTCACCCCTAAAGCCACTATATATTAGAAAACTATCCTAAAAATAGTAAGAAATATTTATACCTTAATATCTTAAGTATTACGTTTAACAGTTATTTTGTACATACTATATTTTGTTAAGGGTATTTTTGGTAAGAAGAATGTCAAACTGCTTCTGTTTCTACTTTTCGGAAGAAACTACTTTTTTCTGCTTTTCAGAAACTGTTTCTGCTTCTTCTCAAAAGTACTTTTTTCCCCAAAAAAGCTTGGCCAAACACCTCAAATTAGAAAAAAAAGTACTTTTGAAAAAAAAAGGAATTTTCAGAAACCACTATTGTTTAGTGGCTATTAACTTCCTATAGCTACCATATACTTGTCACGACCCAAATACTTAACCTGTCGTGATGGCGCCTATCATGGAACTAGGCAAGCCGACATTCTCAATCAATATATAACATAAATGAGTTAAGGCAATTAAATTAACCGAAGGTTTTCAAAGCAACAGGGTAAAAATCCAAAACACAAGTGCGGAATAATAGCGCGACATAGGGGTGTCACTAAGTCATGAGCATCTATCAATCAGTCTAGAAACAGAGTCTACTACAGTCTGTATCAAATGCCAATACAAAAAAGAATATATGATAATAAAGGAGAAACAAGGACTGTGGACGTCGGCAGCTACCTCGTAAGTCTCCGATAATCAGCTCGCGCACGAACTCAGCGACCGCCAGAACCGTACACACCTGGATCTGTACATGAAGTGCAGGGTGTAGCATGGGTACAACCAACTCAGCAAGTAATAGAATTAAATAAGGAACTGAGAAGCAGTGCCAAGCTATGTAAATACAGTTCATTTCAAAAGTTTTCAGTAAAGAGTGAACATGCTTTCAAATCCGGTAGTTAAGTCAAATCAGTTTGAGCTCAAGTAAAACAGATATGAATCTTCCAGAAATTTTACAACAACAACAGATAACAACTAAGTACAACAATAAACAAAAGCAAGTACAACCTCTCAAGGCAGCAGTCACTCAACCCATCTCAAGAACTCATACTCTCGGCTCTCAGCCCTCAATGCACACTCTCAATAGGTACCTGCGCTCACTAGGGATGTACAGACTCCGGAGGGGCTCCTTCAGCCCAAACGCTACATTGTTGTGGCGTGCATCCCGATCTAATATTCCTACGGCGTGCAGCCCGATCCAATCTTGTTACAGTGTGCAACCCGATCCATAATATACATATATATATATATATATATATATATATATATATATAGCTCGAAGGCTTGTTGCGGCATGCAACCCGATCCATATACCTCACATAACTCACAACTCAGTAATCAGGCCCTATCTCAGCCACTAACCTCTCCAGCCTCTCGGGCTCACAGGATATCATAATAATCAGGCCAATAGAGAATACAACAAGTATCAACAAGAAATGAGAGGGAACAGAGATATAACACACAAGTAAGACTATGACTGAGAACAAGAAATCAATTATCAGTCAATTCAACAAGTATACGACCGCTGCGGGTCCCAACAATGATATCATATGGCGTAAGCACGGTTTCTAACATGAAAGACAGTCAATTGCTCAAAGAAAGGATAATGTGTAATAACAATGGGCTATTCGACTTTACAGTCTCACGATACAAACCAAGTCACAATCCCTCACAGTGCACGCTCACACGCCTGTCACCTAGCATGTGTGTCACCTCCAAATATTCACATCATACCAATTCTCGGGGTTTCATACCCTCAAAACCAGATTTAAGACTGTTACTCACCTAAACCGCGAAGAAATCCTGCTCTGAAATGCCCTTGCCTCTCGAATCGGTCTCCAAATGCCCCGAATCTAGCCACAAACAGTACGAGATAATCAATATAGGCTAAAAGAATCAATTCCATAAGAAAAATACTAAAATATAGTCCAAAATCTGAAATCAGCTCAACCCGGCCTCCCGAGCCCACGTCTCGAAACTCGATGACAAAACCTGAAAGCACATTCACTTACGAGTCTAACCATACCAAATTATCAAAATTTGACCTCAATTTCCCCTCCAAAACCCCAAAATTCACTCTCCAATTCCCAAAGCCCTAAACCCTCAATTTTCACTTCACAATCTCACTAAGTAAGTGTAAAATCAGTGGGGAAACATCATTACTGAAGATAAATAGTATCAAGGAACTTACCTTAGTGATTACTTAGAAATCCCTCTCAAAATCCCCAAAATTCGTGCTAAAAAATGATGAAAATTGTGAAAAATCTCGAAGTCTTCTATTTATAGGTTCTGCCCAGCAAAACCGCACCTGCAGTTCCCAGCCCCCTTCTGCGGACATGCTTCTGCGACCAAAGTTCCGCACCTGCGAAAATCACTTAAGTCCACCAGGCTCGCACCTGCGCTCCATGTCTCGCACCTGCAGAGTCGCTTCTACGGTCCATCTTCCGCTTTTGCGGAATTACCCATGATCCGCTCTTCCGCATCTGCAGCTTAGCCTCGCACTTGCGGGCTCGCAGATGCGATCAATCCCCTGCACCTGCGCTTCTAGTCCAGCCCAGATTTTCATGCATCTGCGCCCTCATCTACCGCACCTGCGGAATCCCACCTGCGGCTAACCCCCTCGCAGGTGCGATCACACCAGATACAACTCACTTCAGCAGCTCTTTCAATCCAAAACCAAGTCTGAAACCTCCCAGATTCACCCCGACACCTCCAGGACCTCAACCAATTATACCAACAAGTCCTATAACCCGATACAAACTTAGTCGAACTTTTAAATCCCACAAAACAACATCAGAACACCAAATTACACACGGATTCAAGCCTAACGAACTTCTAAACTTCTAAATTCCACAAGCGACGCCGAAACCTACCAAACCACGTCTGATTGACCTCAAATTTTACACACAAGTCAAAAATGATACCACGAACCTACTCCAACTTCCAGAAATCCAATCCGACCCTTCCACTGCCGGCTAAAATCGCCAAAACTCTAACTTTCGATAACTCAATTCTAATTCTATTACGCACCTCCAAATCACATTCCGGACGCGCTCCTAAGTCCAAAATCACCTAATGGAGCTAACGAAACCATCACAATTCAAATCCGAGGTCGTTTACACACAAGTCAACATCCAATCGACTTTTCCAACTTAAGCTTCCAATTAAGAGACTAAGTGTCTCAATTCACTCCGAAACCACTCCGAACCCGAACCAACCAATCCGGTAAAACATAATACAACTGTAAAACACAAAAGAAGCAGAATGGGGGAAACGGGGCTATATCTCTCGAAACAACTGGTCGGGTCGTTACATATACATAATTACTTCATATAGCTACTATTCAGTTGTTACGGTAGTGTATTCGTTGTATTCGCGTTGATGTATTCATGAATACAACAACAATTAGCGCCTAAAATCAGGCAGTCTAGCTGTACGCGCCGCATGTAATCACGCTGTTGTATTCATGAATACAACAACAAAAAATACCTAAAATCAGGGTAGTCCAGCTGTACGAGCATGTATTCACATGTATTCGCTGCTATATTCATGAATACATCAACGAAAAGCGCCTAAAATCAGGGCAGTCGATCTATACGCGCATGTATTCTATTACGCGGCGCCTTCCTGAGGTTCTTTGGAAGGGCGACGTAAGGCTAAGCAACCGAT
>ML418891.1:901-13167 GCA_005239525.1 Nicotiana knightiana | reverse complement strand
AATCCTATATTACTTGTCGACCACGTACACTTGCGTGTGCATTGGGAAATCAACCAACACATCCGATTTACTAGGCATTGGTAAGTGGCACCGATGTTTTTTAGTCTGAATGGCATTATGTTATAACAATAGGTGCCGAATTTAGTGATGAATTAAGTTTTTTCTTGATCGCCCGGGTCTATTCGGATTTGGTTGAAACCGGAATAGGAGTTGAGAAAGCTGAGTATCTCGTGGTGGGCTATCGCATCGATCATGCGATCGATATTAGGCAAAGAAAAGAGTCTTTAGGGCACGCCTTGTTCAAGTCTTCGTAATCTATATACATTCTTAATTTATTTTCCATTTTAGGCATTACCACTACGTTAGCTAACCAATCTGGGTACTTAAGGAGTTTGGATACCTCATCTTTGATGAATGCATGATTGACTTCGGACTGAGGCCTCCTCTTCTGTTTAACCGGGCGAAACTTTGGATCCAAGCTCAACTTGTGAGTATTTATTTCTTGCGGGATCCCTGTCATATCAATATGGGACCAAGAGAAACAATCTATGTTAGCTATAAGGAATTCAATGAGTTATTTCCTAAGCTCGGGAGTTAACCCCGAGCCAAGGTATACCTTCCGATCGGGTAAGTGTTCAATCAATATGACTTGCTTCAGCTCCTCGACCATTGACTTGGTGGCATCAGAATCGTCAGGGGCGATGAACGACCTGGGAACTCCGTAATCGTCATCCTCGCTTGCTTTTTGCTTCTCCGGTTCAATCAGGGCCAGTATCTGTGATTGCTATTTAGTTTCTTCATTCACAATCCACTTCAGGTTCTTAGATGTCGAGGGGGCGGATATTGCGATCACCTCATCGATCGCGAACATTTCTTTTGCAATGGGTTGTTCTTCGTAAGCTATTTTGATCCCTCCCGGTGTGGGGAACTTCAATGCCTGGTGCAGTGTCGAGGGTATTGCCTTCATGTTGTGAATCCATGGCCTTCTAAATAGAGCGTTGTACCTCATATCCCCCTCGATGGCGTATAACATTGTTTCCTGAATGGTTCTGGTGGTGTTCACCGGCAGGGTTTTCTCCCCTTTAGTAGTTTCACATGCCATGTTGAATCCGTTTAAGACCCGGACCGCGGGCACTATTTGGTATTGTAGACCCAGTTGTTCTACGAACCTCGATCTAATGATATTGGTCGAGCTACCTGGTAGGGGTGTTCATGGTTCCGTTTGGATCGGTTTTTCCCTAGAAAGAAACCAAACCAAGTAAGTCAATTCTTAAAATGTTGGAACCAAACCAAACCAATTAAGTCGATTTTTTAGCTATTCGATTTTGTCGGTTTTTGTCTGTTTTTCAGTTATTTATCGATTTTTTTCTTATTATGAGACATATACTACCAAACACATATTCTGGCGACTACATTTTCAACGTAACACTATCAAACCAATTGCTCTTTCAGAAATCTATCATTTACCATGGTATATTGATGATAATTGAATCAAATAGTGATGAATACTTTAAGTACTCAATTAAAAATCGATTATTTTCAACATGAAATAATTCTTGTACTTAGAAAAAGCAAACCCAATCAAACTGGAATGTAAAGGCAAATAATTAGATTATTGTAATAGCAAAGAACTAGACGTAAAATACAAACGACTAATATGTACCATAATATTTTAGAAACTTTATATAAAAATATACCTATATATAGGTGTAATAATAAATTTAAATGACTACTTCTATAGTCGGTTTGGTTCGATTTTTTCGGTTATTTTTTTATTAAAACCAAAACTAAATCAAATTTGATCGGTTTTTAAAATTCAAAACCAAAAACAAACCAAACCTAAAAAGTATCGGGTTTTTTGGTCGGTTTGGTTCGATTTTTCGGGTTTTCATGAACACCCATACTACCTGGATCAATCAACACATGCTTAACTTGAGATTTATTTATGAGTACATAAATTACCAGGGCATCGTTATGCGGTTGCACGATGCCTTCAGCGTCTTCATCGTCGAAAGAGATGGTCCTTTCCAGCATGTAATCTCGAGTTCTCTTTTCCCTTGTAATGGACACCTTAGTGCACTTCAGCGTTGGCTCCTGTGGAATGTCGACTCCACTGATAATCATGTTGATGACGTGTTAAGGTTTCTCTTGCTCGGTCTGCTTGTTGGAGTCCCTATTACTGAAGTGATTTTTGGCTCGATCACTCAGAAACTCCCAAAGTTTTCAATATTAAATAACTGGGCCACTTCTTCTCTTAGTTGTCGGCAGTCTTCGATCATGTGGTCGTATGTGCCATGATACTTACACGTTAGGTTAGGGTCTCTTTGGACAGGATCGGACTACAATGGTCGAGGCCACTTGGTATCTTTGATGCATGTGATGGATGATACGATGCCAACAACATCGACGTTGAATTTATACTCTGATAACCTCAGTGCCTCCCTGGCCTGCGAAAATCGTTTTTGCTCATGAGTCCCCGATTATTATGACCCCAACCACTTCTTTTTTCATTCCTCGCTAGGTTGCGTCCGAATCCATTGCCTCTTAGATTTTTGCTATACGGTTGGTACCGATCTCTGCTCGGTCTTGGTTCACGATCGACGTCTCTTTTAGATCTATCATTAATTTTGATGGGATACATGGACCCAGAGGGGGACACGAGATGATCATCCTTCTGATTTTTGATTGATACCTGTTATGGACGTCAACCCAAGTTACTACCGGGTACTCTATCAAATTGTATTCAGTTGCTGTGAAGCCATACGTTTGGGTTTATTTCTCTCTCTACCTAATTTTTCTCTCCATGATCTCAATAGATTTGTTCGGACCCCAACCCCTCTCTGTCCCCCCTCGCACCATCCCCCAACCTATAATGACTACTATGATATCTCAACACAACTCCCACTCATCCCCAACAAATGAGAATGTGGCAGCACAGCAAAACACCACCACCCCTACCAATCAAACCAAACTTTTAGCACCGGAAATGCCCGCAAACACGATTGTTACAGCCACCGATAATTCATCTAACCCAAACCCAACTCCCACTCCCACTCTCGGCCCACAGAATTTGACCCCCTCTACGCCGAAAATTTCCTCCAATTTTGATAAACCAATCCCGGCAAAGAAGAAATCCCCTATTGATGATACGATAAAACTTTCCATGACTGATGAAACATTGATTTCAGAATCTTCTAAGCAAGGAGAGGTGAAGAATCAAACAATCCCAAATTATCAAAACCAAACAACCCAAGACCAAATCCCTAGCTCGTCTGAGCCTAAATCAACGCTTGTTGTCTGTAATCGATCGGATGCTCTAGCAATTTTGAAACCGACGCTTTCTAATGCAATTCAAACCACGAGTACTGATTCATATAATGCTAAGCAGGTGGAGATAAGGCACGACACTCATATGGGAAAACCAGCCGTTTTCTGCAATGATGAGGACTACTTTATTAATCTTGCACAAGATTGCAAAATGACTATAGTTTGCAAATTCTACAGAGGTAAACCAGCTGTTGAAGATTTGCGAAAGCAATTCATTAGTCATTCCACTTAAAAGGTTCTGTCAAAATTGCCTTTGTTGATTCCCAAACTGTTATATTGATTTTATCAATGAAATCGATTACAAACATATCTATTTTAAACCATTTATTCACTTTGGCGACTGCCCAATGAAGGTTCTTAAATGGACTCCTGATTTTAAACCAGAGGCTGAGACTACTATTGTCCCTGTTTGGATTTTGGAAAATAAGTTACCATGGCATCTCTTCAGGTGGAATGTCTTATCTAGGCTGTTAGAATCTGTGGGTGTGGCTATTGAGCCTGGCTAAGGCCTCATTTGTTTTTATTAAGATTAAGACGTATGAATCTGAATACACATCTGAATATCAAGATATGTATTAAAATTAAGACTTTTGAATTTGAATACACATCTGAATATATTAAGATGTGTATTAAGATCTTAATATAAATTATTAAGACTGTTTAATTTTTAACATGTGAATGTATAAAATTTATCTTTATTTGAAAATTAATAAACGTAAAATTCAAATGAAATACTAACTAATCTAATCTTCTATCAATAAACTATATAGTTTTTAAAATATGATAGTTGTTGGTGGTGATGGCTGACGGGTGATAGAGACGGTGGTTGGTGATAGTTTTGGTTGATGATGGTGGTTCATGCTAGTAGTGATTGGTAGTGGTGCCGCTTATGATTGAGGATGGTGGTGGTGGATGGTGATAGTTAATAAAGGCGGGTGGTAGTAGTAGTTGTGAATAAGAAAGGTGGTAAGCGGGTGGTGGTAGGTTATAATAATGGGTAGTGTCGGATGTGGTGGTTGGTGGTGATTGGGTGGTCAGTTGTGGTAGTTAAGATGGATGAGTGTTTATTGCGGGTGAGAATAATATATGGTTGTCGGAGTGGTGGGGATAGTGGGTGGTGATGGTCAATAATGGTGGCGGCTATGATTGGGGATGATGGTGGTGGGAGTGGTGATGGTGGTGGTAAGGTTGTGGTGATGGTTGAGTATGGTGGTGGTGGTGGTAGTTGATAATGGAAGGCGGTAGCGGCAGTTAATAATGAATCTCTGATATCATTTTAATGAAATTAAATCTTTGTTATAGATCTTAATCATACAAGCTTATGCAGACCCATTTAGTGGTTCTGAAACAAAAAAAAAACAAACACATTTAATGATTAAGATCTGAATAATTAAAATCCAAACTTTAAAAACAAACACACTTAATATCTGAGATCTGAATGATTAAGATTCAGACATCTATTAAGTGCAAACAAATGAGGCCTAAGCTACTTATTCCAAATCTAGAGGAAATGTAGCAAAAGTTAAAGTTGAGATAGACCTACTAAAGCCAAAACTTGATCAAATATGACTAGGGGTGTTCAAAACCGAACCGAAATCGAAAACCGAATCGAAACCGAAGCTTAATGTCTTATTGGTATCAGGTTAATGGTTTAACGGAGGGGAAACAGATTGAAATTTTTTTATTAACGGCTTATCAGTTTGGGGCGAATTATTCAATTTTCTTAACAGATAATCCGTCAATATATTCAATATATATATATATATATATATATATATATATATAAAATTTATTTTTATCCATATTATTGAACACGTTTACTGCTGCTCTCTAAACTTTAGAAGAAAGATTCAATTATTTATTATCAGCGTGGAAGGTTTCATAATAAACAATAGTAATACACGAATAAATAAAAAAGCAATATAAGCACAAACCAACAACTGCTTAATAATTTGAATGTTTTGCAGGATTGCAACTAGATTCTTGTTAGCATTGTTAGCAAAGTTGACTACTATTATGACTCAAAAAGAACTGATTGTTAACATCACCATAGTTCACAGTGCCACTGCACAATACATTAAGCAACAGAGAGTAAAGAGAATCACATGCAAAATTCTATAAGTACTAAGTATTTATTTGTTTATGAGACATCAAGCAGTGTGCCTTGATGGAAGCCCGCCAACATATCATCTTGATAGAGGACATGGTAGCGGACCTCGCAACTGGATTATAGAATTGGTTAAGTTCAATCTTAAACAAGTTGTATTTTTGTTTTTAACAGTTTGTCATCTTCTTAAAGAGTAAGAAATTTGTTCAAATGATATTGTTGATGTATTCTGTTGTACACTTCTCAATCCCTTACCATCCACTTGAATGTAGTATGAGAAGATAAAAGAAGTATTTGATATCCAGTATTTGATTCTAGTAATATGATCTCATGGTGTAATTTAGNTATATATATATATATATATATATATATATATATATATATATATATATATATATATATATATATATATATATGAGAAATGTTGACTATATTGTTGTGCACTTCTCGAGGATGTACTCCCCAACACTGTGTTGAAGTATGTTAAGTTTCAATCAACTGAAATTAAATCGATAACCCGTCCGATAACCGCTAAACCGATACCAATCCACCTGATATCTTATCGGATGATTAGCGGATTAATATATTTAAAAATCGATAATCGATAAGCCAAACAATTAAGAGTAAATAACCACCCAATCCGTCCGATAAGCAGCCCTAAATATGACTGGGTTTTAACAGATTGGAAGGAGGAGAAGATGGTGTTGGTTGGATATTGAGTATGAGAATGTTCCTGGATACTGCCTCTATTTCAAATTATAGGGACATAATTAAAGGAAGAATGTAAAGAAAAAAAAGAGATTACACCTAGTCAAGATGATGGTTTTACTACTGTCACTAGGAAAGTACCAAATAAGGCCAGACTTACTAAAAATAGCAATAATATTCAGAACACTGAGGATGCAGAGACCAGTAATACTACAAAGCAGACTGAAAACAGTGGGAAAGAACAGAATGATCAGGTGCTTAATAATATAACAAAACAATTTGAAAGCTAACCAAAAACCCAGTAGTCTACTAAGAAGCATGAAGAAGTGGAATGCTAAAACGTCTACAACAAACCTTGGTCAAATTCGTCCCAACGATACATCCGCAAGCAAATCCGAGAAGAAGAATGATAAAAGAAGGGAAAGGATAGACAAAAAAAGAAACAAACAAAGAGAGCAAGTAGCAAAAAAAAAACCAATTAGCTAAGGAACAAGATAGACAAGATTATGATCAAGCAGAGTATACATATAGACAAACAAGACAAGCAGAAAAACAGAAATAAAGTGAACAGGTACAACAGACACAACACAATGTACATGTAGATCATATTTTACAAGATGAACCCTATGATAGGAGAACCTCAACATTGCAAAAGTAAGCATCACCGAAGAGAACACTTCTAAGATACATAACACATCAAAAGATTCCAGCCATGATACCAAACAACAACCAAATAGGGAAGCATCTATTACTACAACAAATAGAGAGCTGAATATTCAGGATCATAGCTCGTCGGATAAAGAAGGAGAAGCTCCTGGTAGTGAATATGATCCTGGTGAATCTGAATCTAGGAATGAGAATAAGGATAGCTCAAGTGAGACTACTAGTAACTTTGAAGACAAGTATGAAAGCATGGATGAAGGGTCACTTAGTGATGAGATAGAGGATAAGCGGGTTGAAGCCTTTACTGCGAATCAAACTAAAGATCCAAAATATTTCCCGAGCTTTTGGAGACATTGCTGACAGAACAAATCTTTCTCCATGAGGAAATACTTCAACAGTAAGAGGAAGAAGTAGTACCAGGGGCGGAGGAGGCAGAGGCAACACAACTGTAAATGTTTCATAGCACAAAAATCACACTAAATTTATCTTCCATGATTATGTCACGCCCCGACCATGGGGAGCGCGACCGGCGCTCAGCCAAGATACCTCGCCGAGCAAGCCTGTACAATACTTTCTACCCAACTCGCCCATGAATAAAGAGAAGATACATTTATATCATTAATTAAACATTAAGAGGTCATGTGAATAACACCCGTTCATTTCCAATAGTTACGTCATTAACAAGTTCACAAAACAGTACATTATACATTCGTAGTTAAAGTGGGACAGATGATACAACTACAACAAGTTTAGTTCAACCCTCCCAAAACAAGATTCAACCTACACTATGTCTACAGAGCCTCTAACAAAAACAAAAGAGTGCTACGACAATGCCGACAACAAGGCCCCGGCTATACCTCAAAACACTATATAGAACAAGAGATACATGACCCCAGAATGAAGTGGGGCTCACCAAGTCAACTGAGGAGAGTACTAGTATGTAAAACTAAACACCCTCTCAATAGAACGAGTAACAGCAAATGGAGAAGGAAACAGGAAATCAATTAGAGAATCAAATAGTATCAAGGTGTCAAGATAGGGGAAAGGGAAATTTCAAGTAGGTTCCAAGATTTTTAAGTTGGTATATCTCTAGCACCGATACACCATCGTGTTTTAGCACGGCGTCCGATCTCAGCCCGATCGGCTAAGCCGTCTCACCCCGAGACATCTACTCACAACACTACCATGTGTGCCGTATGGCGACCAATCTCAGTCCAATCGGCTAAGCAGTTTCGCCACAATGCCGTGTGGGTCGACATCACATCACATCTCGCTAGAAATAATTCCGTCCCATATAAGGGGAAACAACTCAACACTTCAATCTCATACCATATAAAGGGAAAAAATCTCATCACATTAGCATGGGAATTTACCTCTCAATCACCCCCTACACCGGCACGTGTAATTTCGGGGTTAGGTTATTTCGACCTACCCTTCCTCGGTGGCTAATCGATACTCCCAAAGCATTTATTATTAAAAGGATTTACCACTTATTTCATAATATTTTTCATAACATTCATTTCATTGGAACCAATGGCCATGACACAATATCATTCTTGGCACGTTGGCCGCACATCATATTTCGTGTTCTCTTATTTCACTTTCAAATATCATCATGGATAATCAACAACACGGCCTTTCAAATTAAGACTTTAAACACATATTTGTGCAATTTAGCGTCTTAGGCACATGTGATTTCTTAGAATCATATTTTTAAATCATAACATAGTAACACACAACCCATACTCAAACCACATCTCAAATAGTAACTCCACATAACAAGAATCTTTGGAATACATGATGAACGCACATTTATTTTAACACAAGGCCTATGTGGAATAATGAATATATAATGAGCATCACGAGACTTACAAGGACATTGTGGAGTTCAACTCTAAAAGAGGAGTTTAGCCAACATACCTCGCTTTGAGCTTTCCTTAATTCACTACACAGTTCCGAAATCCTAGAAACTTTGATCTATTTAGAGACACACTAACATTGAACACGAATTAGGAAGGAGTTCATGATTCTAGCTCATTTGAGCATTTTTTCAAACACTAGGTGGCCATTATGATCTCAAGGTCCTCCTATGGTGGATCCCTCTATTTCACTATCCAAAATCTACCCAATTGAGCTCAACAATCTCCCAACAACCCTAGATAGTACATGCATGCATACATAAAAACTCTCATACCCAAGAATCATACTCCCAATTACCCATATTCTACCTAAACTCAAAATTGAAGACTAGGGTTAGAACCTTACCTCTTAGATGAAAATCTTGTGAGATTTCTTGTTGAATTTCAAAGCTTGGACAAGATGTTGATGAACAGAGCACTTGGGGCTTACTTCTCTATGTATAGAGCACTCCCCTCTTCTATCTAAAGTGACAGGTTTTTTCCTTCCAAACGAGCCCAAGGGATTTTAATCAAAATAGGACCGGGTCAAAAAATTTAGAAAAATAAAGCCCCGACACATATTTGCGATCGCATATGCAATCGCATAACGCTTATACGATCGACAAAATAGGCCGCATAATGGCCCTCCGAAACTGGGCATTTTTGCCCCAATCTGCGACCGATATGTGGTCCGCAGACCTATTCTACGGTCACATAATGTGTCGCATACCTATTATGCGGTCACATAATGTGCCACAGAACTTCCCTTTGGAAATTTTCATGTTGGGTACGCGATGGATTATGCGGACCGCAAAATGATTATGCGGCCACATAATGGACCAAAAATTTGCCCAGATTTCTGCATCAGTCTGCGACGGATCTGCAGTTCACAAACTAGTTCTGCGACCGCATAATGGACCGCAGAAACGCCTTGCACTTCCAAAAATTTTCTTCAACTCCCCAACGCATTGTTCAACCCAAAAATTCATAATCACAGCGAGCTAATCTCTACAATCAACAATCCATAAGTCTACTCTAGCATCACAAAACTTCAGGTTTTATGAAAAACTATTACGAGGCCTTACAATTAGGTCTCTCTATTTGAATATTAGGGGCATTAAAATCTCCATTGATAGATTAAAAATGCTATAGAATCAATGCAAAATCAACTTTATGGCTATTCAAGAACCTTTCTGCAAAAGGACTAAACTTGACAAATACATGTGATGGTTAGGATATCATGCTGCATAGGTTAACTGTAGCAACAGGATTTAGCTTTTCTTTGATAACACCTTTGAAGTCTCCATTATTGCTGATGGTGAACAACAACTTACATGTATAACAAATTGTGAGGAGGAGGAACTCATCTTTACCATTGTATATGCTAAAAGCAAAGTTCCTATAAGGGAACAATTATGGGAGGATCTGAGGCATATTTATGATACCTATTGGAAGGAGTAGATAGTGATGGGGGACTCCAATTGTATTACCTATCCAATAGAAAAAATAGGAGGTAATCCCCATAGGATGGAGAAAAGTTTTCCTCTCATTGGGTGCATGATAGATTGTGAACTAAATGACCTTGGCTACATTGGTTCTATGTATACCTGGTGCAATAACATGGTTCCTGCTGAAAGAATTTGGAAAAGGCTGGATAGAGCCCTTGTGAGCCAGAGCTGGCTACAAAAATTCTCTGATACCACTGTCACCCACTTGGTTAGGACAGGATCAGTCCATGCACCTCTCCTCATTAATGCAGCGGTTACTGGATATCAACCTCCTAAATACTTCAAGTTCTTAAACTTTTGGGTGGAAGAACCTGACTTCAAGGATATTATTCAACAGGCATGGCAGATTCATGTAGAAGGATCCTCTATGTGGAAGTTCCATAAAAAATTGAAGAACACTTGTAAGAGTCTTTCCTGGTGGTCCAAAAACACTATGGGGAATATCTCTGATTTGAACAAGGAGAAGGAAAATCTTGTGGGCGACCTGGAAGATCTATGTCTTCAAAATAACTCTATTGAAAATATGATCAAGCTTAATGAAGACAATGATCAACTTATCAGACATTATAAAAAAGAAGAAGCTTTCTAGAGGCAGAAGTCGGGAATTAAATGGCATTCTGAAGGTGACTTGAATACTAGATTCTTTCACTATGTTATTTCATCCAGAAGACGCGGATTTAAATTGAGCAAGATTATGAATGAGATGGGAACTTGGGTTGAAGGACAAAACATGGTTGCACAAGAAGCAGTTCTGTTCTATGAAAATATGTTTACGGAAGAACAATATAACAGGGATTTATCATTGATCCAGTGTTAAAAGGTCACATGTGAAGACAATGACATGCTTTGATATGAAAGAGGTAGTTTTTGACATGAGTTCTGATGGTGCTTCTGGGCCTGATGGAATGTCAGGATTAGTCTATCATCATTGTTGAGATATCATTGCTGATATTTTTACAATATGGCCGTAGGATTTTTTAACGGGAGCAACCTTCATAGATCTATTTCACACTCATGCTTTATCCTAATACCTAAGGTCAAATCCCCTCAAGAATTTTCATAAATGAGGCATATTAGCCTCAACAACTTTTCTTGTAAAATTATCTCCAAGCTCCTAAATGGCAGGCTTTCAAAGATCATTCACAAGCTAATTTCTCATAATCAAACTAGCTTCATGAAAGGAAGATCTATTACTGAAAATATTATCTTGACTCAGGAAATGATTCACAACATGAGCAAGAATGACCCTAATGCTAATGTGGCCTTGAAGCTAGATATGGCTAAGTGACGCGAGGCTAGAATTCATGGTTTAACACGTTATATGCCTTATATTTTGTGTGCGTTAATGATAAAAATACACTTTATATGTGCATAATGGAGTTTATTTCATGTGTAGGTGCATTGGAGATGGAAAACGAGCTAAATGAATGTAAATACATCAAAAATACGCTTAAGAGTTGAAAATGAAACACCCGGGCGTTAGCCGGGCGTTTCGCCCCTAAAGTTAGGTTGTCCCTGGCGTTAGTGGGGCGTTTGGCCCCTAAAGCCATGTTGACCCTGGCGTTAGGAGGGCGTTTGGGCCCTAACGCCAGGCCTGCCCTGGCTTTAAGGGGGCGTTTGATCCCAAACGCCTGGGTCTCGAGGTCCAGTCAATTCCGCGTTTTGAAGAGTTTAAGTGTTTCCGGTTGGAATAGAAGTCTCCTACACGTTTAGGGTTTGTCCTAAACATATAAATAGACCCCAAAACATAACTTGAAGGGGGGATTCGAAGAGAGGAAGCCATTGAAGAGAAGTAAAACATCGATTTGTACAGCTTTTATTCATTACTTTGTAGTTTAATTATGCAAGTTATTTTGGATTTGATTCTTATGAACATGTTTAGCTAATTTCTTTAATCTAGGGTTTTGGTGGAACCCGTTGGGGGATGAACTTATTGTGTTATTAATATAGTTCTGATTGGTTGATTAATCTCTATTTGTTCAACTACGTTCTTGTTGTAGTTAATTGAATGGCCATCAATTAGCTGTTCCTATTTATTATGTATCTACTTGAGAG
>ML418888.1:1679-33897 GCA_005239525.1 Nicotiana knightiana | reverse complement strand
TATTTAATTTTTAATAAAAAGTAATTTTCCTTCTACCATTAAAGTATTTTAATAATTTAATTATTGATAATTCTCTTTCTTGATTAAAATGCTAGACAATTTTAAACGCGTTTTCAAAAGTTAACCATGTGTTCTTGCACGAACTTTGGTTAATATCAATTAATAAAAATAGTCATATGTGCATTTCCGCTCCTTGACTCTCTAACTAACAAATCATGTTTAGCTCATGTGTTCGTACCCGAACCTTGGGTTGATATGCTTAAATAATCAAAGGATCATGTGCGCATTTCGCGTCTCGATGCCTTTAGATTTAAAAGTAATTATGTCATAACCATGTGTATATTCCGTACCTTGGTTTAATATTTAAAGTACCTTGTGTGCGTTCCACATCTTGGTAAACACAACTAAAAAAATATAATAATTAATTATGCAGTAATAAATAAGCCATGGTCAATAAAATACAAGAATAGCTAAAAATTGATTTAAGCCTTACATGAGTCAATAAAGCGACCGTGCTAGAACCGCGGGACTCGAGGGGTGCCTTACACCTTCCCCTCGGTCAACAGAATTCCTTACTCAGTCTTCTGTTTTCGTAGACCATAAATTAAGAGTCAAACCATCCTTTGTTAAGGGATTCAAGATAAAAGGTGGCTTGGAACACCAAAACTCAATTCCAAGTGGCGACTCTAAATAATAAATAATCCCTTTTCAAAACGTCACTTCGATTGGAAAAACTCTTCTAACTCAACCTCGTAATAGGGTTGTGGGACTTAAAATAGGTGTGACATAATGCAGGTTCATCAACCTGGGTTCTGTGTCTTTTACGTATATCCCTTCCTAATAGGTTATTCCCTTCCTCTCCCCCGATAAGTGAAGGAATTCTTCCGCTTCTATGGTGCTTGCCCGACACAACTTTCCCCTTATTTGTACAAAGTTTTCCTGACGATGGCTAAGTACGCGGAACTGGCTGGCTGTGAGGTCGACATCCGCCACTTGCTGCATTTGTTCTCGCTTAGCTTTAATAGAGGCACTCTGATACACTTGCGGCATCGTGGGATGAGGGGATTGGTGGCCGGGATGGATGATAAAACAAATCGGCTGTTCTGGTGCAAATACTTCTACGTCAGAATTGATCATTTAGTGGCTGACCCGACCGGGTTCCCGGAGAAGTGGAATTACAATCGTAAGTATCTCGCCGTACCATTTTTTTCTTCCCCATTTCTTCTTCTCTTTTTGCTTTTTGACTCATTCACGATTTCTTTGTTTTCAGCTGTGAAGCGTTCTCCTTCCCTCGTCCTAAATATCGAGGATTGGGTAACTCGTGTGTTACCTCACACCGTGGGGATCCGTGACTGGGCGTCCTTCCACAAACGCTTCGGGCCCAAGACATTGTCTTGTGAGTGTTCCCACCTTTTGGCTTAGCTTTTCTTTCTATCATTCTTTGACTTAACCTCCCTTTGGTACTAGGTTGGTGAGTTTCCAAAAAGGCGAAGGCTCCCGTGCTTGCTTTTCGTCAGGCAGTGGCCTCGGCTGCTATGGAGTTCGCTCTAGTTGAGTCTGTACGAGGTCAGGCTCAGGCCCCGCAAGTGAGGGACTCCACCTCTCAAGCCGCTTCCATCCCAGACGAGGTCTCTTCCCATCCGATCTCTCGCCTTGTTGACGAGTTACCTCATGGCGAGGAGTCATCGTCGAGGAAGAGACAGAGAGTGGAGATAGAGAATGTCGTTGTTGATGAAGAACCGGAGAGAGTCCTGGCTTTAGAGATGAGGTTGGGGCCTTTGACGGATGTGGAGGTGTCTATTTCGATCAGTGCTGCTATAGAGAAGAGGCCCTCTGGGACCGAGGAGATTCGTAGTGGCGAAGGGCTCGCGCGGGCTGTTGAAGGTGGTTCCTCATCGGCGGTCGTGAGAGGTAGTGACGTCCCTACGGGGGACGCTGATTCCGACTCTGACATCGACCCTGAGGAGGTACGGACTTTCACGGAGAGGGATACTCATGTGGAGATAAGGACGTAAGGTCCTAATCGGCACATAGTCATTCCCGTGAATTACAACCTCCTGGTCGTTTCCGAACGAGTGGCGCCGTCCTTTGCTCCATTGTGTGCAGAGGCGGAAAATAGGACGTTGCAGGTGCTGAACGACACAGACTTGTCTTTAGTCATATCGGGCATGGCCTTGCGGACGAGTTTTCACTTCTTCTCTCCTGAGCTTTTATATGTTTCATAAGTGATTTTATTTTAGCTGACTTGCTTCCTTTTGTATGTCAGACTCTCATCCTGGGGATCGAGCGCGACCGATGAGATGAGGAGAGGGTTACTCTCTATAGGAGGATGGAATCTAAGTATATAGAGTACCATACCAAGTATCGGAAGATGGTCAATAGTGTTGGCGAGGATGGCAAATATCGAGAGTTGCGCGATGAAATCCGGAGGAAGGATGAAGAACTAAAGGAGAAAGATGAGGAGATCATAAAATCCATTGGCCGATGCAGCGTGTTCGAGGATACGCTGAGGTCTAAAGAAGATGAGCTTGAATTGAGTAAAGGGGCAATGGCCGAGAATGCGGATCTCCAGACGCAGGTGGCGTCCTTGAAGGTCGAGCTCGAACAACGTGAGGCCAGGGTAGCCGACTTGAGGGCTGAATTGAGTGCTAGGGTTGCAGAGTTGAATCTAGCTGATAGGTCCAGGACGACCGCAATAACGGAGACAACAAATTTGGCGGGTACCCTGCACGTTTATAGGTCTGAGCGGGCTAGTGAGGCGGAGACATAGACGCTCAAAGTGGCGAGGTTGGAGGAGCAGGTTGGGAGTTTGGAGGGAGAGTTATCTGGTCTGAATGAGCAGATCGTCATCTTGAAAGCTGAGAAGGAGCGACTGGCCCAACCGTCTACTTCTTAGGCTTCTGTCGATCCAAATGTATCCGGGAGTTATACGAGATGTGGGTTCACGCTGAGGCCTAGCTTGATGTGTACAAGTCTTTGAGGGCTGCTGGGAAGGTTTTCGAGGAGGATCTTTCAGGAGTTCGTGTCAAGGCACGGGCAGCTCAAGAAGCTTGAGGTTATGAGCCTGGTATGCCCGGCGGGGACGATGATGATGACGTTGTGGATGGGCTTGCCTCTGATCCTTTGTATGATGAAGAGTATGCTAATGGGGATGATGCGACGTGAGGCCTTCGTACTTAATTTTTGCTTGTTTTGTTATTTTTGTGAGGGCGTCCTCGGGCCCTCTGTAAAAAGTAATGTAATCCAACAGTTGAAATGAAACGATTACCTTTTTTGCTATGTGTTTTCAGATTCCCGCTCTCTTCTTTTTTGTTTGTTGTGTGATGTTGCTTTTGGCGAGGTTGAGCATAGATCGACTTGAGGTCGGATGTGAGTTAGCTCGAATGATGTCGATATTTGGTTGATTCAAGCGAGGTCGAATGTAAAGTGATTCGAGCGAGGTCGAATGTAAAGTGATTCGAGCGAGGTCTAATGTAAAGCAATTCGAGCGAGGTCAAATGTAAAGTAATTAGAGTGAGGTCGAATGTAAAGTGCATAATGGTTTGGAGTTGTGCAAAAATGCTGAATGCTGCTTTGTTTATTCATTCATTGGAGAATATTACATCTGTTCCATACATACATTTTGAGACGTTCCCGTCTACCTAGTTCCTTCATCGTTCTTCCTGGAGTAGTAGTCGATAGGCGGAGCGATGAATCACATGCTTGAACTTCGAGACACCCCTTCATTGCCTCGTTAAAAACCTCCCCGGTAAAACCCAATAGGGATAAAAACCTGGTGAGGGAAAAAGAGTACAACTTAGAGGATGTTCGTTTTCAGAAGTTGAAGTATTTGAGGTGGGAGACGTTCCAATTGTTTGGTAGTTTCTTTCCCTCCATTGTTTCTAGTTGGGATGATCCTTTGTTAGCTGCTACTATGATTTTGTATGGCCCGTCCCAGTTGGTTCCGAGTTTGCCTTCCTTTGGGTCTTTTATTGCCCGGGTCTTGGCCTTGAGTACATAGTCCTCGACTTTGAGCGGTCTGACTTTGGCCTTTTTGTTGTAGTACCGTTTTGCTTGCTGTTTGCATTATGTTCTCATTGTTATTTGGTCTGCTCTTATTGGAGTATCTTAAGCTTGGATCCCCGACTTTGACTGGTATTACTGCGTCGGTCCCATAGACTAATGAATATGGTGTTTCTCTTGTGCTCGTATTTGGCATGGTGCGATATGCCCATAGCACTTCTGGTAGTAATTCTGGCCACAGCCCCTTGGTGTCTTCGAGTTTCTTCTTCATGATGTTTAATATTGTTTTATTGGAGGATTCGGGTTGGCCGTTGCCTGCAGGATGATATGGCGTGGAGAGTATTCACTTGATGTGCCATTTTTAAAAGAATTTGGCTGTCTTTTTCTCGGTGATGTGGTCTATTATCACAACTGATTTCTTTGGGGATGCCGAAGCGGCATATGATGTTCCTCCATATGAATTTGATAACTTCTTGTTCATGTATTTGGGCAAACGCACCTGCTTCTACCCCTTTGGAAAAGTAGTCAGTTAAAACCAAAAGGAAACGTACATTACCTCGTCCTGCTGGAAGTGCTCCAACGATGTCCATTCCCCATTTGGTGAATGGACATGGCGACGTGACTGAGTGTAGATGCTTTCCCGCGTGGTGTATCATAAGAGCGTATTTCTGGCATTGCTCGCATTTTTTGACGAAGTCGACGGCTTCTTTCTTCATGGTGGGCCAATAATAGCCTGCTCGTATGAGGCATCTGACGAGGGCTCGGTTGCCGGTATGGGCACCACATTGGCCTTCGTGTACTTCCTCGAGGACGCGCCTCATTTGGTTTGGTCCTAGGAATTTTGCCAAGGGACCGCCAAACGTTCTTTTGTATAGGTCGTTGTTGATGATGCTATATCTGACCGTCTGCATTCAAAGCTTTTTTGCTTCTTTTTTGTCCGATAAGAGTGTTCCCTCATGCAAGTATGTTATAATACGGTTGCGCCAGTCCCAAGTTAAGTTTACAGAGTGTAACTCAAGTTGGTCTCTTGACGAGTGGAGTAGGGTGACCAGGTTTTTCTTTCCACTTATGTTTTTGGTTGCTGCTGCTAATTTAGCGAGGCCATCTGCCTCGATGTTTTGAGATCGGGGTATTTGATCGAGTTGGAATTCGTCGAAATCCGATAGTAGTTTATGAATTTCTACTTGGTATTTTTGTAGCCTTTGCTCCTTGATTTGGTAAGTCCCTATGACTTGGTTGACGATGAGTTGTGAGTTACATCGAAGTATGACTCGTCATGCTCCATACTTGAGAGCTAGTTTTAGTCCTGCAACTACGACCTCGTACTTGGCCTCGTTGTTAGTCATATCGGGACACCGTATGGACTGGCGGATGACTTCGCCTGTTGGGACCTCGAGTATGCGTCCTAGTCAAGAACCTAACTCGTTAGAAACGCCGTCGGTGTATAAGACCCATAGGTCGGGTAAGTTGGGAGAAGTACGAGAAGTTTCCTGCTCGACTTCAGGCATTATCTTGGCGCTGAAGTCGGCGGCGAAGTCGGCTAGTACTTGCGATTTATCACCGTTCGCGGCTGATATGTGATATCGTGATCGCTAAATTCTATGGCCCATTTGGCCAGTCTCCCCGACAGTTCGGGTTTAAGTAGAATGCTTCTCAGGGGGAAGTCATGACCAACGATATGGGGTGACATTGAAAATAGGGTCTAAGATTTCGTGAAGCTATGACCAATGCTAGAGCCAACTTTTCGAGGTGGGGGTACCTTGTTTCGGCATCGACCAGAGTTTTTCTAATATAATAAATTGGGGACTGTGTGACTTTGTTTTTGCGGACCAATACTGCACTTACTGCGACCTCGCATACGGCCAAGTATACCAAGAGGCGTTCACCGGGTTCTGCTTTGGCGAGTAGTGGAGGCGAGGATAAATATGCCTTTAGTTCCCTTAAGGCCTCGATGCATTCTAAATCCTATTGGAGCCCGTTGTCTTTCTTAAACACGTTGAAAAATTTCTAGCATCTATCAGAGGATCGCGAGATGAACCTTGACAGGGCGGCTATACGGCCGGTCAGTTTTTGTACCTGTTTCTTACTGGTCAGCACTTTATGTATTCCTTCGATAGCTTTGATCTGGTCTGGGTTGGCTTCAATGCCTCTTTGCGACACTAGGAAGCCGAGGAATTTGCCCGAGGTTACATCAAAAATGCACTTTTCGGGTTTAGCTTCATGTCGTAACGCCTTAGTATATCGGAGGCCTCTTTCAGGTGGTCAATATGATCTTCTTTCCTTTTGTATTTGACCAACATATCGTTTATGTATACTTTCATTATTTTGCTGAGTTGGTCTTTGAACATTTTGGTGACCAGCCTTTGATAGCTTGCTCCTGCGTTTTTCAACCCGAATGACATGACTCTATAGCAATACGTCCCATGATGAGTTATGAAAATGGTCTTTTCCTGGTCTTCCTCATCCATGAGTATTTGGTTGTATCCTTAATAGGCGTCCAAGAAGCTTAACAACTCGTGCCTTGCTGTTGCGTCGATGAGTTGGTCGATGCGTGGCAATGAAAAGGAGTCCTTTGGACATTCTTTTGTTTAGGTCCGTGAAATCCACACACATGCGCCATTTCCCATTTTTCTTCTTTACCATGACCACGTTGGCGACCCATTGGGGGTATTTGGACTCTCTGATGGAGCCGTTAGCGAGTAGTTTCTCCACCTCATCGCGGACGACATCATTTATTGCGGCGTTGAACATTTCTTATTTGTCGTACTGGTGGGTAGAATGGATCTACGTTCAACTTGTGCATAGAGATATCTTTCACGATACCTGGCATATTTGCATGGGAGAAAGCGAATAGGTCTGCATTGTCAGTAAAAAAATTATGAAATTTACGTGGCTCAGAGAGTTTATGGCCGATGTAAGCCTTTTTGTTGTTGTCATTTTTGTTTATTTGGACGGGGTCGAGATCTTCTACTTTTGACCACGTGGCCTCCACGACGTCGGGGTCTTTGATGACATCTTTCTGTTCGTCGGGTTTGTGCCCCGACTTTGGTAATTGCTATGCCTCCGAGCTCGTTCCCTTGAACTGTGGTGTATGTACAGTCTTGGGCGATGTGATAGCATTCTTAGGTCGTGCGCTGCTCGCCTCGGATGTTGTTGGGCACTTGATTACTTGATATAAGTTAGAGGGGATGGCTCTCATGACGTGTATCCAAGGTCGCCCTATGATGGCATTGTAGGTTGTGTCCTGATTCATGATATGGAAAGTTGTCTCCAAGGTGACGCCTCCGGCCAGGATGAGTAGCATTATTTTTCCTGAGGTTCGCTCAACTGCATTGTTTAAACCTGTTAGTGTTATGCAACATGGTACTATCTTGTCCTCGAGTCTTATTTGTGCGAGAACTCGCGGGTGGATAATACATGCGCCACTCCCGTCATCTACCATTATTCTTTTTACATCAGTATCTGAAATACGTAAAGTAATGACAAGAACATCGAGGTGAGGAAAGGTCAAACTGTGAGTATCTGACTTATCGAAGATGATACTGTCTTTGAGGTCATCATACCGTTCATGGGTGATCGACCACTTTAGTTTATGTGTAGTGGTGAACTTGACGTGGTTGATTTTTGTTTCGTCGCCTCCGCCGATGATCATTTGGATGGTGCGGGCAGGGGAGGGTGGCTTTGGAGGGCCTTGATGTTCTCGACCACGACCAAAGTTGGCTCTTCCTCGGTCGCTCATCAGCTCCTTTAGGTGCCCTTGATGAAGCATGTTTACCACTTCCTGTCGCAGGGCTATGCAGTCTTCGGTCTTGTGACCTCGCTCTTGGTGGAATTCACAGAGGGCGTTTGACTTTCTGGTACTTGGGTCGGACTTCATCTTTTGTGGCCACTTCACCTTCGGGCCGAGCTTCTCTAGTGCGTACACTATTTCTGAAGGGGAAACACAAAAATTGTGTGCAAATAAGAGTGGAGGCATACCTCTTTCTTTCTGTGGAGTCCATGTGTTCGGCTTGGTCGACCCTTATGTATGTTGAGGATATGGTGGCATTGCCGTTCTAACATATGGTTGGTGCCTATCTCGGTTGAGACGTGGACCTGAATGATCTCTTCGACCATCGTTGCGACGATCTTTCCTCGATTCCATTTGGACTGATGTCAGCCGTTAAGTCAGACCATTGAGGTCGTCCTCGTGTTCTCTCACTTCGAAGCAGTAGGCATTGTGGATTTCTTCCCAAGTGGTGGGAGGGTATTTCATGAGTCTGCTCAGTAATTTTATGGTCTCCCTCGATCCATTCCTAATCAATCCATTTTGGAAGGCTGCCACTTCCATCCCTTCTGATACGTTTGGTGGGCTCATTCTAACTCTGTTGAATCGGGCGAGGAAGTCTCTGAGTCCCTCGCTGGGTGATTGTCTGACGACGAATATATCATTCACCCTGGCCTCCGCCTTCTTAGCCCCAACATGTGCGGTGACAAACTTGTCCTCAATTTCTTCGAACGTTGTTATTGACCATGTTGGTAATTGTGAGTGCCATGTTAAGGATCCCCATGTTAGGGTTTCGCCGAACTTCTTCATCAACACTAACAGTACCTGTTCCTTTGAGAGGTCATTGCGTTTCACCGTTGTGACGTAGTGAGTGATATGATCTTCGGGGTCTGTTGTGCCGTCATATATTCTCAAATATGGTGGCATTTTGAAGGTCTTGGGTATGGATGCGGGGCTGCCTTTTTGTTGTACGTATTTTCGACGAACCGGCCAACGTCCTGTTTTGGTAGGAGTTTTTGGGCGCCCAGTATCTTGTCGACCCTTTCTTGATGCTCTTCATTTGGTCGCGGAGCACTTTGTTCTCATTTTCCATTTCTTCCATCTTCCTCATAATGGCTGCGAGTGCGTCATTGCCTGCATCAACAGTAGAATTAATATTACATGTTGGGTGGGGAGCAGGTTTCTTGTTGACGGTTGTTATAGCGTCCACTCGTACGACGCTCTGACTCGCCCCTTGAATGGGTTTGTCGAGGATGTTTCTAAGAGTACTTGTCAACCACGCTTCCAGTAGTTTCTTCAGTGCTGGTGGTGCTTCTTCAATTGTGGACGTGGAAGCCCCTCTTTCGCGCGTGACGGTAACACTCCCATGAGGGGGAGGGGAGCCGCTTCGCATTGGCGTAACGCTTGGCATTACATTCTCCTCGCCTTCTCCATCAACTTCGTTGACGGTGTTCAAGAGGTTGGCAGTGACATCCGCTATGGGTTTTAGCCTTTCTTCTCCTTTTCTTGCCATTGTCAGTTCGTGCGAACGAGAAAAAGATGACTGTGGTGCGTGTGTTTTTTTAGATCTAGAGGGAACTAAAAATTTTTACCTAGAAACTCCCCACAGACGGCGCCAAATTGTTTTACCAAAAAAGTATTAACCCTTTTTCTTGAAACGAATTAATAAATAAAATAGAGGGTGAATCCTAGTTAAAGTTAATAACCACTAGATCTGAAAATTTGACTTATGAACAAAATTAAATGCTTATAACAATATTCAATATAAATAGAATCGTCTTCAATGATTGTTGATGAATGCAATAAATGTAGTGTAGGGTAAATGCATAAAATGACAATAAATGTAATAAAGAGTAATTTGTCACCCATATATTAAGTGACTTGGATGAATCTTTTTCCTGACAACAACGTGTAATGATAGGAGATGAGGGAGAACACGAGAGTCTTAGATCTAGTGAGCGAAAAGGTATATTTAGAACAAGAGAATCAGTGGAAAAGAAGCTTTGTATATTTTTTGTAGTCAACTTTACAAGTGTGCTTTTATTAGAAAATTCAAGATCCCCTTTTGTTCTTTATCTTTTCCTATTTATAGGAGACATTCCTAAGAAACCCTAAAAAAATACAAATGAGGGAATATTCAATGGAATATTCCTACGCTCAACTCTAAACTTATGCAACCATTACTCTCGCGCGCTCTCAACTCGACCTCGGCGTCGTCCCTTCTAAAGGCATCTCCTCATCATTAAATTGTGGTCGGTTGAAGTTTCGACCACGTCCGTTATGCTTATTTAAACTTAATCCAAATTTTGACCGATACACCCCTCTCTTCCCCTTTTATTCCAAATTAAGTCCATAAACCAAATTTTGATAAATTACACTCTAAAGCTCCGTATTCAATCACCATATCTGATTATTCTTCAATTTTTAACTATCAATCACACTCCAAAGCTCCATATTAAAAAAAGTTCACATCCATTATCATAAAAACAAACTCATTGGATCAAGGAAGATGGAAGAAATCAAGTTTGATTTTTGCCCTATGAATGGGTAAAAAGAAATTAAAAAGCTAATAGTGTTTGCTACCTTTGATATGTTGAAATTATTCGTTGATTTGTTGGAAAAAATCGGGTATGATTTCGATCATGGTAAAATTAGCCATTGCTTCCTGATTTTTCTCTTTGATTATTGGAGGTGGTGTTTATGATTTTTAGTAGTAAAAGGTCGGACCTGAAAGTTTTGCAAATGGTTTTTTTTTTTTTGTAGGTGAAAAGATGATAACAATGGAAGTGAAATATATTAGATGAGAGAAAAAAGATAATCGCCATAGATATTTGACTGATAAAATCTAAAGATTTTAAGGTTGATTTCAGGGGAAAGGTCTTTTCTAGCGAGTTCTGACAGAGTGAGAGGAAATGTGCAGAAAAAATTAACTTAACAAATAAAAGACAAAAAAGAAAAAGAAGTGGGACCTTAAACATACATGTGTCAACAAAATATGAATAAATGAAAAATATGGCTATACAAAATATAAAATAAAATCCATGTGAACTGTAATTGAACAACACGCACCATCACACATATTAATTAATAGCCATTTACTCAAGTAGAAATGTTTAAATGAGAAATTCAAGAGTTCATATATCGAATTTCTAAACTGATATAAATTTTAGTGGCCATCAAGTCATTCGCTTTCTTTCATTAATTAAAGAGGGATTTGGAGATTAAATTGATGTTCTAATTGTTGATAGGCAATGAAAATAGGTTGACATCACGAGAAAACAAGACTAAAGTTATCTGTCCGATAAAGTGGATAATGGGAGGGGTGTCTATTACGTGATGATTTTTATTTAATTTAAGGTAGTGGGTGATCGGTGTATTAACATATTAGTTTATCTACTGCTTGAGGGTAGAAAACTGAACTTTCCCACATCGTCCTCTGAACCTCGTCTTGTGTTATTTTAATATGATTTTCACAAACGATACGTCAATTCGACCGCAAGATGACGTGAATGGGCTGCGATTTATTCGATGAGTAGGTCAAGCCCAGGAAAGTCCCCGGGCCGCTTATGCAGAGATGCAAGCTTGGAAACGAGCTAGGCTTCACGGCTTGTGAGTTGCAATCTCATACGTGAGATGGGCTGAGACGAGGAGAAGCCTATCGACTCCTGCCGGAAGCTCTATTAGCCGATAGTTGTACAGTTATTCACGTGGTCCAATTGGACTAACTGAACGGGGCTTACACTCTTGCAGTCAACTTTTTTTCTCTGTTTTTTGGGTTCTTAAATAATCTCTTTCAACTTGTTCCCTTTGTCATAGTATGTAATTTCATCATTTCTAGTCATAATATTACAAGTTTATATATAGGAGATATATCTTTTATACGTAAAAAATTTAGAAAGATTATTTTTTTAATTCTAAAATTACAAAGTGGCATAATATACAAATAACATTAATAAATTTACTCCAAATAATACAGCCAATAAGATACAACTTAAAAACGTTAATGAGAACAAGTTGTTTATTAATAATATTTCTTTTGTGGTTTGGAAGTCTTTCCTTTTTGTTTACCCAACATCTTTTTCAAGTAAACAATATTTTCCTCTTATGAAATAAATATCCAAACATAATATTACTTTTCAAATATATTTTTTAATTTAACTTCAAAACTTACTTCTTTTTTTTCTTTTTTTTTTAAATCTCACAATTTTTTTACCTCCAAACGCGTACTGAATATTGTTTGTTACTTAAATTCTGCTCCCAAAATTGATTTTGACCTTAGTCAAGAGGCCACGTAGACCCTACAAATGAACAGTCCAGAACCTTCTTATACCGGTGCAAAATGTTGTCGAAAATAATTTTGGCGCCCAACCAAAACCCTAGAGCAGCAGAGTCTAGCAGAACCTTCTTACTTTTCTGCCTGAGCTAACTAAACATCAATTAACTGGAAATATGTCAGGCTTGAGGTTCTTAGTTGAAAGAACCGGTGACGGCGCCGGGCAGCCAGTCCTCGACGCCGACAACGGCGAGGAACTCATGCACATTCAGCCTGGAACCGCCATCGTCCTCGCCAGCCGCCAGCCTGAGTCCCCTGGCACTCTCTACATCACCACTAAGTAACTTCTCAACCTTCGATTTATCTTTTGTTTGTTTCTGTATTTATGCCTTTTCGAATCGAATCATTCGTTGAGTTTGGTTGTAATTCGTAAAATATTTCCCAGGCAAGTGGTGTGGCTAAGCGATACAGATAGGAGTAAAGGATATGCAGTTGATTTCTTGTCGATTTCACTTCATGCTGTGTCTAGGGACCCCGAGGCGTATCAGGATCCTTGTTTATACGCTCAGGTAAAATCTCCTTTCGAAATGTAAATACAGGAGTATATTATTTCCGTTAGTGGAGGTTTTACGTTTCACTCCATTAGCAAGAGAGCCAAAAAAGTGAAGATTAATTTCTGATCTTTGTGAAATTGGAATGTCCCAAATTTTGTAGAAGCAATTGACCTGCCTATATTTGGATTAATTTCTGATTTAATTTTAAGAATTGCTGGTCGTGAAATGGAACTGATAGTAATAAAAAAGGGTTAGGAATATACGGAAGTGATTATTTAAGCGTCTCTCCTTATGATTATTTCCCTTTTAAATATCTTACTGAAAGGTTCTCACCCTTGCTATCAGAGGCGGACAACTATATTAATTGGTCGCATTTTTTTCATGAAATATTTTAGATTGGTAGTCTGGATTTGGTAGAGAAAAAACATTCTATCAGATTGAATAGTTATATTCTACCTACTAAGTACCTTGTGTTAGCATTGACAAATTACGTCTTGGATATCTAGTATTCCTTATTTATTACCCGAGTCTACTATTTAGGCGGAATACCCTCATCCTGCTGTTTTTTGAGTTGGCATTTGAAAAACCAACTAAGAACTCTCTGAATTGGGAAAGGAAAGCAGGTATCTGAAAAGCTGCAACCACAATTGTTTTAGATTTATGGAAAAATAATTTCTGTTTTTGGATTTGGATAACTTGGTAACAACTACGAAAATCTCTAGGTTCTTGTTTTGTATTTTATTCGGGGGAAGCTTGTAAAGATAACTATTTTGTGGTTTTGATTAGTATTATTTTTTTGGATAAGGTAAAAGTTTCATTAATAAGGTAGCAAGATGGTACAAAATGTTACAAAGAGCACCCCCAGAAACGACTATCTCCTACCGTCTTTCTAGTACAACAACAAAAACAAACCCAGTATGTTCCTAACATGTGGGGTCTGGGGGAGGATAGTTTGTACGCAGACCTTACCCCTACCTGATACAGGTAGAGCGGTTGTTTCCAATAGACCCTCGGTTCAGGAAGGGTAAGAACAAGGAAGCAAGAAAGAGGAGAAAAGAAAAAGGAAGAGATAAAGAATAAGTAGTACCAAATAATAGCAACGGGGTATATAATACCTGAGGCGAACAAAACCACATAGCGTAATAAAAATCTAAGAATATGAAGGGACATGCGTGCTACTAAGCCCACTAACCTTCTACCTTAATCCTCGACCTCCACACCCTCCTATCAAGGGTCATGTCCTCAGTGAGCTGGAGCAGCGCCATGTCCTGTCTAATCACCTTTCCCCAGTACTTCTTAGGCCTACCTCGACCTCTTCTCAAACTCTCCATGGCCAACCTTTCGCATCTCCTAACAGGAGCATTAATGCTTCTTCTCTTAACATGTCCGAACCATCACAGCCTCGACTCCCGCATCTTGTCCTCCATGGAGGCTACACCCACTCTGTCCCGGATAGCTTCATTCTTAATCTTATTTTTCCTGGTACACCCACACATCCATATCAACATCCTCATCTCTGCTACTTTCATCTTCTGCACGTGGGAGTTCTTGACTGGCCAACACTCAGCCCCATACAGCATAGCCGTATGCTGGTCGAACCACCACTCTATAAAACTTACCCTGAAGTCTTGGCGGCACATTCTTATCACAAAAAAACACCGGAAGCGAGCCTCCACTTCATCCATCCCGCTCTGATGCGATGTGCGACATTTTTGTCAATCTCCCCATTACCTTGGATAATAGACCCGAGATACTTAAAACTCGCTCTCTTGGGGTTAACTTGAGCATCAAGCTTTACCTCTACACCTGCTTCATGGGTCCCGTCACTGAATTTGCACTTCGAGTATTGTGTTTTGGTTCTACTCAATTTGAAACCTTTAGACTTCAAGGTATGTCTCCAAACCTCCAACCTCGTGTTAACTTCCGCTTCGCGTCTTGTCAATCAACACTATATCATCGGCAAATAGCATGCACCAAGGCACCTCCCCTTGGATGTGTCACGACAGTATATCCATCGCCAAGACAAATAAAAACAGGCTAAGAGCCGATCCCTAGTGCAACCCCATCACCACAGGGAAATGCTCCGAGTCACCACTCACAGTCATCACCCGAGTCTTAGCATCATCATACATATCGTTAATCACCCTAATGTACGCTACTGAAACGCCGCTAGCCTCCAAACACCTCCACAGGAGCTCCCTCGGGACTTTATCGTATGTTTTTTCAAGGTCAATAAACACCATATGCAAGTCCTTCTTCCTCTCCTTGTACTGCTCCACTAATATCCTTTCCAGATGAATCGCTTCCGTAGTCGATCGCCCCGGCATGAATCCAAACTGATTCTCGAAAATAGACACACACACACCTCCTTACCCTGGCCTCCACCACCCTCTCCCAAACTTTTATAGCGTGACCTAACAACTTGATACCCCTAAAATTGTTGCAATTTTGGATATCACCCTCGTTCTTGTAAAGCGGAACCATCGTACTCCACCTCCATTCTTCAGTCATCTTCTTCGTGTTAAAAATAACATTAAACAGCCCAGTGAGCCACTCCAAACCTGCTCGCCCCGCGCTCTTCCAGAATTCCACCGGGATTTCGTCTGGCCCCGTCGCTCTGCCCCTGCACATCTTACCATCGCCGTTCCCACCTCCTCTATTGTAATCCGCCTACAGTACCTAAAAGCCCGCCGACTCTCGGAGTGCTCCCAACTCACCCAGCACAATGTGTCTATTCCCCTCCTCGTTCAACAGTTTATGTAAGTAAACTGATGTTCCACTAGTAAATCCAGAAAATCTATAAACTGATGTTCCACTGGTACACTGCTTTTACACCAATAAAACAGGTAATACATCTGTTCTAATTCCAAAATGTGATCCTACACATCCTTCAAAAGAAGCCCAGTTCCTTTCCAACCATAAAGTCCAGAATATGCACAACGGAATGGTTCTCCATATTTGCTTCAGTCTTCAAGGTACTCTTTGGTTTTGCCACTCTTCCAACGAACTCCTAATGGTCTGTGGCATTACCCAAGAGATACCAAAAATGTTTAAGAACAAGTCCCAACATTGTCTAGCAATTCTATTCTTCTACACTGATTCTTGATCTCCTTCACACAGATAGCATCTATTTCTTTGATTAAAACCCCCTTTTGCAAATTATCTTGTGTCAAACATGTTTCGCAAGCTGCTATCCATCCAAAGCATGCCACCTTGACTGGGGTTTTTTCTTCCAAAGCATTTTCCAAGGCCAATTGTCAACCCTGTGACTTGACTTCTTAACTCAGCATATTATAACTACTTTTGACTGGAAACTTTTTATCCTTACCATCTGCCCAGATCAGTGCATCCACCTTACAATGATTAATTGAGACTGAGTCAAGCTGTTGAAGTAAAAGACAATAAACATCTACCTACCACTCGTTCAAGTTTCTTCTGAGCTCCACCTGCCATCCTGCCTCAGTGAAACTCGGCAATCATACCATCCTTTTTAACAGAATAATTGAATAGATAGGATACTTGTATTTCAAGCATTCCTCCCCTAATTGGTTCAGTTGGTTAAAAGTTAAGACTAATTGGTTAGTTGTCCTCTTCATTAGTCCTATTGAGGAGTGTAGAAAAGTACACAACTCCACTACATTCAATAGGGTAACTTGGGCATTCTATTTAAGTTTAGTTTCTCGGTTTGTTTTTATGCATCTGTAGTTTTCCTGTTTACTTGAGCATGGAGTATCATCCTGCTGTTTACTTTTTTCTTTTGTCATTTGTCAGTAAGCTATCTCACACGGTGAGTATATAGTTGGACATCCTCTACTCGGTTAAAAATGCAATTTCTTTTATTTGACAAAATAGGATCCAGAATTTTTTTTTGGATAGGCTAGCATATGCTATCCTTTCAGTGAAGCTGGAAGATCATTTGGGATTGGCTGCATGATTGTTATGCATATTTTAGCTTGATGAGGTGGTTTCATGATTGTTATGCATGTGTCCATTTTGTCAAGACATGTCTTTGGTTTTCATTATTAGTGAGTGTTTGGTAACACACAATTACTTTCTTTCAGATTCGTTTAAAGTTTTGTATGATCATTTGATTTATTTTCTTTTCTGAAGGGGAACTGAGTGTGGGTGTTTGGTTAAACATTTGTTCCATTTTGCAAATGTGATAGCTTTCTCTTTTATGAAAATGATGGATATATTTTGCTTTGTTCTTGAAGATTGACAATGGATTGGAGGATGATGAATCAGAAGGCTCCACTGACGAGGGTGAAGAGTCATCAGATTTATCAAGGATCACTGAGTTGAGACTTGTGCCATCGGATCCTAATCAATGTACTTCATTCTTGCTCATTGTTTTTACTTGGGCTTTCCTTGAAATCTTTCATCTAGGATAAATGCCTTCTGCTACTTCAGCTCGTAAAGATATGTTTGCTTTGTATGTTCTATTTTGACAGTGGATACTCTCTTCCAGATCTTTTGTGAATGTGCTGAGCTTAATCCTGAACCAATTGAAGGTGGTTATTTATTTCTTTGGACATACTCCAAACAAACGTCTTTTTCTCATTTTCTTCTGCTCAGTCATGTTTGTACTTGACTAAAACCTGGTATTGCTTTTTCCTAGGGGAGGAAGAAGAGCATAATTGGATCTTCAGTGCAGATCAGCTGGAAAATCAGGAAGCTGGTATGGAATTGATAGGCATTGGTTTGTTTTAAGAAACCAATTTTTGTTTTGCCAACTAACTTCTACTGTTATTGGTCTAACTTTTGAAGAGGAAGAATCTGAATGGACATTTTCTCAGAATCTGACACATTCTATTGGTCATTCAAATGGAGATCACGACTTGGCTCATAATGTGCTTCAGGTATGCATGTTGTAGATTTGGTTTGAGACTTGAACTTAAGAACTGTGATTATTCTATTGTCATTTGTCTTTTGTAGACTTGTTGGTAGGTTTTGGGTTTGGGTGGCATGAGAGACGAACAAATTAAATACTTAGTTTCAAGAGTAACAGGCAGAGAGTATCTATATATTTGGCAAGCACTGTCAAGAATTTTAGAGCTCCTCTTGGCTGATTGTCTTAAGTAACTCCTCATGTTTTTAGATGGATGCTAGATAAACTATTATCACTAATTGCATGTGCAATTTCACTATAGCTCTGGCATATGCTGAGCCCTTCTATAATACACCTTGTCATCTAAGTTTGTTTATTATTATTGTTATTTTTTGGGGTGGGGAGTGGTTTCTGGTCTGTAAGAGTAGGTTGAGATATGAAATTAGAGCATCTTCCTGCTTTCTGCTCTAGTTATTTCACATGAACTTCTAGCGCATATATTGGCTATTTGTTGTTGGAAAATTGAGACATTTACTTTTCTTACTGCAGCTTCAAATTAATGATCAAAGGTTTGAGGATGCAGAGGAAATGGACAGCGACATCAAAAATGGTCATCACTAAGGCGTCACCATTCTGAATCAGATTGGGTATCATTACATCTCACAACGAACTTTTGATGTATATTAAGTGTGTCAACCTGGTCCTGTTTCTCACATTTCCGATGTTCTTGCGGAAATGTTGATGCAAATTTTTAGATCTTTTGCCCAAAAAGATTACGTGATATTCAGGAATTAATAGTTATTGCATACCAGAACTAGTGATCTGTGAGTAGTGCGAGCCAAGACCACATAGCTTAAGTTGAAGGCAGTTTTTCTTGGTTTTTTTCCCTGTGTTGTGCCCTTCGTTCGAATTTTTAGCTCAGTTATGGTGATGACCTTAAAACTTCCAGGGATATCTGTGTGTACACTTCAATCTAGTTACTCAGTATCTCGCCCAAACAAGCAGTGTAAATGGAAAGCCCAATTTTCTGGCCCTCTAGCTCTCCCTCTTCCAGTGCCTGACATTGTAACGCTCAAGATTTTCTCAAGTTCTTCCGGTTGTTTTGTGTTTGAGCTTAAAAAATTTACACATTTTGAAAAGTATTCCTCATCAATAAAATACATGAACCTTTATGAAGTATGATCAATGACAACCACATTCCTCATGTAGCTGCTCTAATTTGCACACGCGAGTGCGTTGAAGAGCTTACTAAGATGAGAATTCTCAAGTAGATAAATTACTTTGAGTAAATGCTATTTTATTTTGTATATGAAAAAAAATGCAAACTCATAAGCCCTTTGACAGTATGACCCGGGAATATTTTTAAAAATTAATTTGCCAAATGCATAATAAGTTAGTACAACTATTCGACACTTTTGTATTATGATCGCAAAACAGTTTTTTTTTTCCGAGGATGTGCTTTCTGGAAGAATTAATGCTTCTCCGTCGCGAGTCACACAACATGAGCACCATTAGGATTTTGGTGGTGTCTGTATGTACGGTCCTACAAAATGACCCATCTTCATGTTGCTTTAACAAAATTTTGCTTCAAATCCTCTGTAGTCAATGTGCTGGAACAATTGAACAACAGACATAAGTTGAGTTTTGATCGACTCACTTTCCAGAAGTAGTCCGAATTCCAATCCTTACCCAGCTATCTTTCTTGGGCATGAGCACAAGATTCAAAAGCTAATTAGATGATACTTTTAGACTCAAACTGCAAACTGTCTCACCAAAAGTAAGCAATTATCATCTATCAACAAAATAGAATCAGAAATGTTTACTATTTGGGATCCACCATCGTGAATGATGCGTCTGTGTGCCTACCTTACTATGCCTTAAAATGAACGAGTGAGATGCGAGCACTGGCATTTCACTTATCGTACATAGGATTTAATATGAATCTACACATGCCTCCAGATTGACTTGCATGCAAATGCAGTCCTAAATAACATTAACATAATCATCATAAGAGCAATAAAAGGCATGAAAAAATGGAAGCAAATTTTGAAGAGGGACAGAAAGAAGAAAGCAAGACTGTGTGAGATGACTACCATAACGAAATCTCCCCAACTGGAAGTCATTAATACAGTTGTTCAAGGTTTTAAAAAAAAAGGAAAAACAAATAGTCCGCTCTGCTAAAAATTGAAATACCTATACAAGTTTTCGATATTTTCTTGTGCCAAGCTCCTCCTCCTACTTCCTGTCTTGCATACATCTATTTGATCAATAGCTAAAAGCTTCATTAATAAAGGTCACCAAAAACTCCTCCTCTTCTTCTTCTTCTTCTCACTAACTGAATAGTAGTCAAGATACCAATTAACGAACTTCTGTAGCCCCATCTGCAAATCTGTACTAGGCTTATATCCAAATTCCTTCTGAGCATAGCTAATATTAGCATGAGTAAACATCACATCCCCGTTTCGTGGCAATGGCGACACATTCTTTGTAGCCTTTACTTTAAGCAACTTCTCCAATATACTAACCAGCTTAGTAACTGGAACAGGTGAAGTATTCCCCAAATTGAATACTCTCAATTGCGCATTTCCCTTCTTCTTCCCACCACTTCCTGTACTCTTCTCAGCTGTATCCAATGCCCCTAAACATCCTTTCACTATATCATCAATATAAGTAAAATCCCTTGCTACACTTTTATTATTAGAACCTTCAAACACATTAATACTCTTTCCCTTTAATATATTCTTTGTGAAGAAGAAATACGCCATATCAGGCCGACCCCAGGGTCCATAAACCGTGAAAAATCTCAGCCCTGTAATTGAAAGACCATAGATATGGTTGTAAGTATGAGCAATCTCTTCACCAGCTTTCTTTGTTGCGGCGTAAAGACTAGCTGGTTGATCTGTTCGATCTTTTTCTGAAAAGGGTACTTTAGAATTAAGTCCATAAACAGAACTGGACGATGCCCAAACAATTGCAGGCTGTGGATTAGCTGATTTACAGACCTCGAAAACGCTAACGAGACCTGCAATATTGCTGTGGATATAAGAACCAGGATTCTTCATAGCGTAACGAACGCCAGCTTGTGCAGCTAAGTGCATTACGTGAGTAAATGCCACAATGTCAAAAAGCTTCTTGAGTAAACGGCTGTCATTAATATCACCTTCAATAACAAAAATCCCATTACGTTCTAACAATTTCTGACGAGCTCTTTTCAATGATGGATCGTAATAGCTGTTGAAATTGTCCAGGCCGACGACGCCGTCGCCGCGCCGTTTGAGGGCGGCGGAAACGTGGGACCCGACGAAACCGGCAGCACCGGTGACGAGGACGGTAAAATGACCGGAACGAGAACGCGCAGAGGATTTGACACGTTTTTCCCATTGTGGGCTGCCCCATTTCATCTTGGGGTGGATAGATGGGGAATCAGAAGGAGGAGAGTGGAAACATATGAAAAGAATGGTACCTGCAAAAAGTGTGGTCCAGAAAATAAGCTTCGTGATTGAATATGTCCATCTACTACGGTGTTTGTCCATTGCTTAATAGATTGAATGCTAAATTAGCAGTAAAAATCTACAATCTACAACAACGGAAAATGTTTGTTGATGATAATGATAAAGATTCATTCCCATTGAACATGGGGGGGAAGTTCTTGAATCGTAAAATAGAGCTGAAGTGGGAATATCAATGGTGGCGTTTTAAAAAAAAAAGAGAAGAAAAAGGGTTTGTTGCAATTGGTGTTTATCTAAGATTGGATTGGATATATACGTCTTCTTGAAAACCGGGTCTGAGATATGAAAAAAGGATAACAGAGAGAGAGAGAAAGGGGGGAAGAATCTGGAATAAAGAAGGAATAGAGGGATTTGTGTGCAAAAGAAGAACAAAAGGTTTCAGTAAATGTGGGGGCAAAGAAAAGAATAAGAGGAAAAAGAGAGAGAAACAGCCGTTAGGGGAAGAGGTTGGACGGAAGTCGGAGACCGTACATCAAATGGGAGATGGAGATGAGAGTATCGTCAGAGTTTTTCTCAGCATTTTGGCTCTAACGGTGTACCCTTGTCCCTTTCATTATTTTCCCGTCACTATTTGCTTTTTTAATCGTTACAAGTTTCGTGAAAAAAAGAGGGGTTTTTTCTTTCTCCCAAAACTTTCATTTTTAGATCTTTGCCCCACTAACTTTTTGAACATTTTAATTTCATATCAATATTATTGGCATACAATCTCACTTTCTATTGATAGTAAATTTTGATGACTAACTATTATTTTCTTTTATTATTGATCACCTTCTTATTTTGTTATTTTTATTCTGTTTTTATATTACTTTTTGGTATTATCTCTTTTTGTTTATATTTCCATCAATGTGCGCTTATACTTTTCTGAGACGACGGTTTATTGGAAACAACTTATCTATCCTAATAAGATAGGGGTAAGTCTGTGTGAACACTACCCTCTCCATGCCCTACGGTATGAGATAATAATGGGTATGTTATTGTGTTTACTTGAAGTGCTAAATCAATTATTTATTTATTTTTGGGATGACTATAGGTAGGAATTAATCTTGCAATTTTTTTGATTACTCTAGTAAACGTTTGTGTTTCGTTCGTTGCATCACAACTTCTCTTTTTGATATAAAATGTGTTTCATCTAGGTTTGTGTTATATAAAATTTATTTTACCTTGTTAGTGTATGATATAAGTTAAATCTATTGTATATTCTCTCTGTCTCTTTTATATGATACTCTTTGATTGGGCACACAACTTAAAAAATAAATAAAAACTTTTAAGGTTTACGGTATAAATTATGTCACACATACTTATGTTGCTCTATATCTCCCTAGTAAGGATAAAATAGAAGGCAAAAATATTAGAATATATTATGTTTTTTGGACCATGCCAAAAAAGAAAATAAATTAGATAAATTAAGAAAGAGGGAGTAATTAGTATGCATGTATTGTTTATAGGATTAGTTACCCCTATAGCAAAGGTAGATACCTTATTTATTTTAAATAAATATCATTTTAAAAAATTATATTCCATAGTTACCTTTTGATTTTTTATAGCCAATATCTATTTATGGATACCTCCTACCCTTTAGTCATAAAATAAGCCTTGTCCCCTCAAATTTCTCCTGTCGCCTACCCCATATCTACTCTCCCTCTCTCTACTTCCCGATCTCATATCCTCTTTTTTTCTTCTTGTACAATTTCAACAATTGGCAGTGCCTCCCCCTCCTCTTCTTCAACAAATACAACCAGTGGCTAATAAAACGAGCATCAACAAGAGGATACACTTCATAACTAAATAGATTAAGAAATTCTGAAATTTAAAACAAAAGTATTTTAAGGATTTGTAACCAGATTCCATGTCAGAAGATGTGGATGGGGTTTTCGGGTCTATCAAAGACTTTGTCGCCGGCGGTGAAGGCCCCTGCAGATTCTGAGCGGTACTACTTGTGATTGATTCTCTACTACTTCTGGAATCCATGGAAACTTCGATCACGTACGATCTTCGATGCAACAATAGTTGGAATTAAAGGCGGCGCTAGATCGTCGGCAACCGGAGCCAACAGTGACAGCGAGCGAGGACTGGATGCTGATACTGCTTCAACGAGACAATATTAGGGTTGTTCTTGAACATAGACGACGGAGTTGGGAGCTGAGCAACTTGAATTTTCTGTTAATATATTTCAATGTATCTCGTTGTATTTCATTGTATTCATTGTCTTTTTTTCATTGTATTTCAATGTATGTCGTTGTATTCTATGTATTTCATTGTCTTTTTTTTTTTATTGTATTTCAATGTATCCCGTTGTATTCTATGTATTTCATTGTATTCACTATCTCGCTATATTCCATGAATGTATTCATATATTTTTAATTAATATAATTTATGTATTCATATGTATTATATAATTTCTCTGAAGATTTCTATATTTTGGGGTGCTTTTCGGTTGAGAATCTTTTTTATAACTGGAAATACAAAATTTGTGAGTTATAATTGAGTTTGTTGACTTATATTAGGAGTCTATTATGTTAATTGATTCACTTTTTGTTTAAAAATAGTGTAATCCCCTGTTTCACGCTGTGAATACAGTCGAATACAATAATATGTCCAGTTGTAATCTCATGTTTCACGCCATGAATACAATCGAATACACTCGAATACAAAAATTTGTCTAGCTGTAATCCCCTATTTCACGCCTAGAAATGCTATTGTATTCATGAATACAGTAGCTTAAATACATCGAATACACTCTAAAAAATTTGAAAACATAGCTATAGAAAGTAATATAGTAAATGGTAGCTACAACAAGCTAATAACCACTAAAACATAGTGGTTTCCGAAAGTTTCTCTTTTTTATACTAGGGTATAATTAAGGTAAAAAGAAAGGTGCATATTTCGATATGCGAGGGATCACTCTAATAGCCGGTTTGACCAAGCTTCTCCAAGTTCAAAAACATTTTTTTTTCAAAAGAACTGCTTTTATTTTCAAATTTGAAGTGTTTGGCCAAGTTTTTAGGAGAGAAAAATTGCTTCCGAGGAGAAGCAGAAGCAGTTTTGGAGAAGCAGAAAAAAGTAGCTTCTCCCCATAAGCATTTTTTTGAGAAGCACTTTTGAGAAAAATACACTTACAATTATTATAAATGAGATGAATGCATGTAAGTGAGATGAATGCATTTATTTGTCCATTTAACCTACTTTGTATTCATGTACTCAATTAAGAAGTACATTAATTTATAACTAGTGAATGAATTTGTACCTTTATAAATAGGGAATTTTTGACCCTATGAAAGATATACCAAGAAAAGAAATAACAAAATCATTATCCCTCATATTTATTTTGTCTCAATTAGTATATTGTTCTATTTTACTCTCATTTCTTAATACGTTATCAGCACGAAATTCTAACCAACTGAGGTTATCTGATTTATTCGAATTTTATCTTCTTCAAAAAAGAGGTAGTTAATTTTTTTTCTCTCATCCAGGTATACATTCTTATGTTTATAACGTTTCTATTAGGATCTTCTTTAACCTGCAATTTAGTTACCATATGCATAACTTATTTTGAATATGATTATAATAATTGCCTTGGTATAGAAACAATAAGCTTCGGTTAAATTGTTATTTTATTAATTAATCTACGAAAAAAATTTAAACCTATACATAAATAGACAAGTATTAAATTGAATTATAATGATTAGACTAATTAATTTCACATTCAAATATTAGTAATAACATCCTGCTTTGCTTAATTCCAAAAGGTATTAGTTATTGAATCTTCGATATTTACATTTACGTAAGTTTGGACGATGGAAAATATTAGTAATATGTGGCAGATCAAACAGAACTACCAATTATATTATATATGAATCAGTGTGTTGAAAGTAATTGGTGAATTTGCACGGAACGACTATAATATCTCTTTATTGTTTTAATGATTCACTACTATTAATATGCCTTCATGACATGTGTATATTTATACCTAAAATTTTTATGGCATATTACTTGTTATAGTTTTTTTTATCATGTAGATTAATTCTACTATTATGTAAGATAATTTTATACTATATTAAATTTATCAAAACTTGAATCTGTGACGATCTAAAATTATGTTCCATTCTCTAAAGAGAATGAGATAATTTGTTATAAATATTATATGAGCATAAGACAGTGGGTTCAAGTCCCACTGCACCATGAGGGTAAGACACCAAGTTCAAGTCCTGGTGCACCATGATGATAAGATGTTGGGTTCATGTCCCATCATATTGTGGCCTAACACGTCTCATATGAGTAAGACATTGGGTTCAAATCCCAGTGGCTCATACTGATGATAATAATGGCAGTGTGAAAATGATTTTAATGAAAAATCGTGAAGTCCACCCCAGTACCAGATCAGCTCCATTCCAGAAGCGAATATGATAGAGATAAATCAAATGTCTAAAAGAAGACAAAATAATTATCATGGTCGTATAAATATATGTGGGCATGGCAAGAGACGAAATAATAATCGTCATGCTGGTGGTCGCTATAAACAAGAGAACAATAAGGGTTCTCAGAATAATCCTTCAAAAGGCAAAGGTAATAATGTCTACCGATATGATATGAAAAATCATTGGACACGAATTTATCGTCCGCCTGAACATTTTATCAAACTTTATCAAGCCTTCATAAAAGGGAAACAAAGTAAGGTTGAGACTAACTTCACCTTTCAAAATGATGATGAGGCGGGCCCTATGAATAACCATGATAAAGTTGAAGCAAACCTTGCCTATAAAGATGATATTTTTGAAGGTCTTGCAGATATTACTCATTTAGAAGCTGGAGACTTCTTTGAGCATCATAACTGAAGACTTATTATTGAAAAAAATATATAAGAATAAATGTATTTATTTTTATGAAGTTCATATTTGAATAAAACTTTTTATGTTGTTGGTATTTACTTTCATAAATATAGTTTCTTTTGTTTGTAAAATTTTCAATATTACTTATGATGTATTTTTTTTTTAAAGAATATGAAAACTTCTCAGTCTTCAGTTGGCCGTATGAATAATAAAGAAGAAATATGTCTTCTGAATAGTGCTAAGACGCACACCATATTAAAAGATAAGAGATATTTCTCTTATTTAATCATGAAAGAAGCCAATATAATTACAATATCTGGTAGTACAAAATTAATTGAGGGCTCTGGAAGAGCGACTATATTACTACCAGGAGGAACTATATTGGTTGTTAATGATGCATTATATTATAGTAGGTCTCAAAGAAACTTGTTAAGTTTCAAAGATATTCGCCAAAATGGCTATCATATTGAGACAACAAATGAAGGAAAGATTGAATACCTTTATATTACTACAATAAAAGCGGAAAAGAAGTATGTGCTTGAAAAACTTCCCGCATTTTCCTCCGGATTATACTACACTAATATTAGTGTAGTTAAATCACATGCCATAGTAAATAAGAAGTTTACTAATGATTTTATAATTTGGCATGACCGGTTAGGCCATCCCGGTTATAATATGATGAGAAAAATAATTAAAAATTCACATAGTCATTCATTGAAGAACCACAAGATTCTTCAAACTAAAGAACTCTCTTGTGCTGCATGTTCTCAAGAAAAACTGATTATTAGACCATCAGTAATTAAAGTTGGATTTGAATCTCCTGCATTTTTGGAACGTATACATGGTGATATATGTGGGCTCATACGCCCTCCATGTAGACCATTCAGATATTATATGGTTTTAATAGATGCATCTACAAGATGGTCACATGTGTGCTTGTTATCAACCCGTAATTTGGCCTTTGCGAGGTTACTAGCTCAATTAATAAGATTAAGAGCACAATTTCCAGACTATGCAATTAAGACACTTCGTCTTGATAATGCTGGTGAATTTATGTCTCAGGCCTTTAATGATTATTGCATATCAGGATAACAATTGAGCATCCTGTTACTCATGTTCGTACTCAAAATGGTCTAGCAGAATTATTGATCAAACACCTCCAATTAATTGCTAGATCAATGTTTATGAGAACAAAACTTCTCATTTTGGCATGGGGCCATGCTATTTTGCATGCAACAGCTCTTGTGCGGATCAGACCCACAAGTTATCATAAAGAATCCCCAATACAATTGACTTTTGGTCAGGAGCCATATATTTCCCATCTTAGAATATTTGGATGTGCAGTATATGTTCCAATTGCTCCACCACAATGCACAAAGATGGGACCCCAAAGAAGGTTGGAGATATATGTTGGGTATGAATCTCCTACTATTATAAAATATTTGGAACCTATGACTGGAGATTTATTTACGGCAAGATTTGCTGATTGCCATTTTGATGAATCGATATACCCAATATTAGGGGGAGAAAATAAGCAGTTGCAAAAAGAGATAGATTGGAACGCATTATCACTATCTCATTTAGATCCTCGAACAAAGCAATGTGAACACGAGGTTCAAAAGATAATTTATTTGTAAAATATTGCAAATCAACTGCCAGATGCATTCACTAACCTACCAAGGGTGACTAAGTCACATATTCCAGCTGCTAATGCTCCTATTCGAATTGATGTCCCGGTTGGACAATCCATAAATACAAATGAGTCTAAGACACGCTTGAAACGTGGTAGACCAATTGGTTCCAACGATAAAAATCCTCGAAAGCGAAAAGGAGCAAATGATCTAGGAGATCATAATATGGAGGCAATTGATCAAAAAGAGCCCCGTGACATAACAAATGTTAAGACTTCAGATGAGTTCCAGGTACCTGAAAATAATAAGAATGAAGAGATCTCAATAAATTATGTCTCTACGGGAAAAAGGTGGAACCGAAATAATATTATTGTCGACAACATTTTTGCTTATAATGTTGATGTTGAGATAATGCAACAAGATGAGGATCTTGAACCAAGATCTGTTGATGAATGTAGACAAAGAAATGATTGGCCAAAATGGAAAGACGCTATCCAGGAAGGATTAGCATCACTTGAAAAAACTGAAGTATTCGGATGTATAGTCCGAACACCTGAAGGAATAAAACCAGTAGGATGCAAATTGGTTTGTGCGAAAACGAAATGATAAAAATGAAGTCGTTAGATATAAAGCACGACTTGTTGCACAAGGATTTTCGCAAAGACCTGACATTGATTATACGGAGACATATTCTCCTGTGGTGGATGCAATCACTTTCAGGTATCTTATAAATTTGGCAGTCCATAAAAAACTTGATATGCGTCTGATGGATGTTGTCACAACCTACTTGCATGGCACATTAGACTATAAAATTTATATGAAAATCCCCGAAGGGCTTAAAGTTCCTGAAACTAATAAAAGTTTTCGGGAAAACTTATTCAATAAAGCTTCAAAAATCCTTATATGGATTGAAACAATCAGGGCGAATGTGGTATAATCGCCTGAGTGAGTATTTGCTGAAAGAAGGGTATAAGAATGATCCAATTTGTCCTTGTGTATTTATAAGAAGGTCTGGATCTGAATTTGTTATAATCGTTGTGTATGTTGATGATCTAAATATCATTGGAACTCCTGGGGAACTTCCAAAAGCAGTAGATTGTTTGAAGAAAGAGTTTGAAATGAAATATCTTGGAAAGACAAGATTTTGTCTTGGTCTACAAATTGAGCATATGAAAGATGGAATTTTGTCCATCAATCAACTTATACCGAAAAGATCCTAAAGCGTTTTTATATGGATAAAACACATTCATTGAGTACCCCGATAGTTGTGAGATCACTTGATACAAATAAAGATCTATTCCAACCTCATGAAAATGATGGAGAGCTTCTTGGTGACGAAACTCCATATCTTAGTGCAATTGGGACACTAATGTATCTTGCAAATAATACTCGACCAAATATAACTTTTGTAGTAAGTTTATTAGTAAGATTTAGTTCCTTTCCAACAATAAGATATTGGAAGGGTGTTAAGCATATTTTTAGATACCTCCGAGGGACTATTGATATGGGATTATTTTATTCTTATAAATCTGATTCACAGTTAATTGGTTATGCAGATGCAAGTTATTTGTCTGACCCACATAAAGCCCGATCTCAAACAAACTATCTATTTACTTGTGGGAGTACATCTATTTCATGGCGTTCAACAAAACAAACTTTAGCTGCTACATCTTCCAATCATGCAAAGATAATAGCTATTCATGAAGCTAGTCGAGAATGTGTATGGTTGAGATCAGTGACTCAACATATTCAACAATTGTGTGATTTTTCCTTAAAAATGAAGATTTCAACGATATTGTATGAAGACAATGCTTATTGCATAGCTCAACTTAAATGAGGATATATCAAAGGAGACAGAACAAAACACATTTCACCAAAGTTCTTTTTCACACACAATCTTCAGCAAAATGGTGAGATAAATGTTCAACAAATCCGTTCAAGTGACAATCTAGCAGATTTATTCACTAAGTCATTAGCAACATCAACATTTGAGAAGCTGAGACATAAGATTGGAATGCGTCGTCTCCGAGATATCAAAATAAAGCTTTCGTCAGGGGGAGTATAATACGCGCTGTACTCTTTTTCCCTTAACCAATGTTTTGTCCCAAGTGAATTTTCCTGGTAAGATTTTTAATGAGGCATCACTCAATGCGTATTACAAGATATATGTACTCTTTTTCCTTCACTAGGATTTTTCCCATGGGTTTTCCTAGTAAGGTTTTAACGAGGCACATTATCTTTTAAATGGACATCCAAGAAGGAGTGTTATAAATGAGATGAATGGATGTGAGTGAGATGAATGCATTTGTCTGTCCATTTAACCTACTTTGTATTCATGTACTCCATTAAGAAGTACATTAATTTATAACTAGTGAATGAATTTGTACCTTTATAAATAGGAAACTTTTGACCCTATGAAAGATATACCAAGAAAAAAAAAAAAAAATCATTATCCCTCATATTTATTTTGTCTCAATTAGTATATTGTTCTATTTTGCTCTCATTTCTTAATAACAATCATTTTTTAAAAGCTTGGTAAAACACTTATTGCTGCTTAGAAATACTTTATAAATTAATTACTCAAACACAAATTGCTGCTCACCAAATACTTTTGAAAAAAAGAATCATTTTCAAAATAAGCTAATCTTTTCCGTTTGGCCAAGCGCGCTATACGTTGTGTTATTTGGTGGCGCTGACTTTGATTTGAAGTTAGGTAGATTATTTTCACTTGATAGCAATAAGCTACGTGTTATGCATAATTTAATCTACCGAAGCTTTTCTATTTCTTTTCTCAAGGATTCATTCGTGTCTTGTAATGCTATAACTAAATCAATTTTATGATTGTTAGCTTCGGAGATTTTTGCCATACAAATGCAATCGTTTATGCTGATGCACAACGTTGGACTTGGGGAGATTTTGTATCTTTTTGGAAATTATTTAATGTGTAGTTAAGTGTGAGTAGTGGCACGAGTTGAAGAGAATCTCATTCCTAGACCATTAGTTAAGTGGGCGTTTGCACCTAAGAATTGTAAAATTTTTTTTAAAAAAAGTGAAAATTGTTATAAATAGAACTCTATTTAGAGTGAATGTCTATCTTTTAAAGAGTTTTACTTTGTGGCTAAGTCATTTTTTCCCTATAAATAGAGGGGTCTTAGCCCATTGTAAATCATCCCAAAATTCAATAAGAATTTCCTTTCTCTTTCTCTACAATATTTTTCTTCTTCTTTTATTGTTTCATAACACGTTATCAGCACGAGACTCTACCGTCTCAAGAAGCTATTTGAGAAGATTAAGGTATAACTTTTCTCCTCTCCTTTTCTTTTAATTATGACTGACATTATGAAAAGAAAGTTCGTTGCCCTTGAAATTTCGGGCAAGAACTATATGACATGGGTGTTGGATGCTGAAATCCATTTAGATGCAATGGGTCTTGGAGACGCCATTAAAGATAAAAATAAAGCATCTACCCAAGACTGTGCTAAGGCCTTGATTTTCTTGCGCCATCACCTTGATGAAGGGTTGAAAATAGAATATCTCACAGTCAAAGATCCACTTGTTTTGTGGAATGGCTTAAAAGAAAGATATGACAACTTAAAGTTGGTCACTCTTCCACAAGCACGATATGATTGGGCTCATCTGAGGCTCCAAGACTTTAAGTCTGTTTCTGAATATAATTCTGCAATGTTCAGAATTACTTCTAAATTGAAACTCTGTGGAGATACTATCACTGATTATGATATGCTTGAAAAAACGTTTACAACGTTTCATGCTTCCAATATGGTCTTGCAATAGCAATACCGAGAGAAAGGTTTCAAGAAGTAATCAGAGTTGATTTCTCTTCTCCTTGTGGCTGCGCGAAATAATGACTTGCTCATGAGAAATCACGAAAATCGACCCACTGGGTCTACACCATTGCCTGAAGTGAATGAAGTGTATTCCCATTATGCCAAACGTGAGAAATGTCGTGGCCCTATTAATGGCCGTGGTCGTGGCCGTGGCCGTGGTCATGGACAAAGAAGAAATTTTCCTGGTATTAATTACCCCCCAAAGAAAAATAACCACCAAAAGTGGAAAAGGAAATATGAGAAGCCAAAGGCAAATGGTTCAGAGACTGAATGTTATCGTTGCGGTGGAAAAGGCCATTGGGAAAAAATTTGTTGTGTAACAAGACATTTGGTTGAGCTTTATTAAGCATCTCTAAAGAATAAAGACCCTGAAGCTAATTTTGTCTATGACAATGAATTTGACATCACCCACTTAGATGTGGCAGACTTCTTTGAGCGCCCTGATGGAAAAATAGACCACTTGATTGGTGATGGATCCGTGGTTAAAGATGATTGAGTAGTTTAATTTTTATTTTTGCCTATTCGTAAGTAGTTAATGAATAAACATCATGTAATTATATTTCTTTACATGAGTAGTAGTCATTAGTATCAATTAGTATTATTTATTTTATGGAATAGTGTTAGTTCGTTTTGATTAAATGTAGTTCTAACATTCGTTGCAAGATGTTTCAATTTATTTAATTTTCAAGGATTAATATATTATTTATTAAAGTAATTATGATGTGAATTTTTTTTTTTTACAGTTATTGGAGTTGAACAATAGAAGTTGTGACATTCTAACATCTTTAACCATTTGGCTTTATATTAGTTACTGGAGTTGAATGTTATAAGTATTGTTAATAAATAACCATTTCATAACATGTTTAACAATTGGCTTTATATTTGTAAAAACATATTAAAGTTTTCAATATCCAGTTAGTTGTGCTTATGCCGAAAGATTGTGTACGTAAGTCAGTAGTGTTCGTTGTCTTCCCTTACTTCTTA
>MDKJ01161825.1:0-49156 GCA_005239525.1 Nicotiana knightiana | reverse complement strand
TGGAGAGGTCAGCCTCCTGAGGCATCGACCTGGGAGTCCGAGTCCGATATGCGGAGCCGTTACACTCATTTATTCCCCGACTCAGGTACTTCCTTCTTCTGTCCGTTCGAGTACGAACGGTTGTTTTAGAGGTGGAGAATGAGACGACCCAAAGGGTCATCACCTATTTTATTACGCATCCCATACTTCCGAGGCCTTGAAAACCTCGTTTATAGTCACCTTGATTTGCGTGCGCAGTCCGAGCGCATAGCCGGAAAGCTTAAATATGAAATTCTGTGAAAAATGCTAAGTTTGATATTAAAATGAGTAAATTTGACTCAGGTCAATATTTTGGGTAAACGGACCCGGACCCGGACCCGTGATTTGACGGTCCCAAAGGGTTCATAGGAAAATATGGGACTTGGGAGTATGCCCGGAATTAAATTCCGAGGTCCCAAGCCCGAGATATGAATATTTGAGTAAAATTGTTTTTCTGAAATTTATAAAGAAAAGTAAAATGAAAATTGGTTAGAATGTGTTGGTATCAGGCTTGTAGTTTTGGTTCCGGCGCCCGGTACCGGTCTTATATGTGCTTTAAGATATTTCTGTGAAGTTTGGTTGAAATTGGACGTCGTTTGACGTGTTTCGGACTTAAAACTCTAAATTTGAAAGTTTATGAGGTTTGTAGAAAACTAGTGATTTTGAGGTTTGATTCGTTGTTTTTGATGTTATTTTGGCGATTTGATCGCGCAGTTAAGTTCGTAGGATGTTGTTGAGTTAGTGCATGTGAGTAGTTAGGAGACCCGAGGGCTCGGGAGTGTTTCGGAGGTGTCTCAGAGTGATTTTTGAACTTAGGAAAATTGTTGGTTTTGTTTCAGCTGTTGCAGGTCCATTTGTTCTTCGCGATCGCGAAGCCTCTTCCGCATTTGCAAAGCTTTAAGATTTTCCTTCATCGCGTTTGCGTCCATTCCCTCGCGATCGCGTATGGTTATTTGACCCTGAGGTCTTAGCCCTCTTTTCCTCTTCACGTTCGCGTATAGTTGACCGCGATCGCGTAGCTTTACAGGTCTCCTTCATCGCGTTCGTGTGATGTCCCACGCGTTCGCGTAAGTCAACTTCTAGACCCCAACCCTTTTACTCTTCGCGTTCGAGTTCTCCCTTCCGTGATCGCTATGGTCTGTCCAGTCTGCCCTTCGCGAACGCGACCTCCCTTCCACGATCGCGAAGGGCAAATTTTGCCCAGTGGTATATAAATATTTCCAGAATAGTAGCTTCGGGATTTTTCATAAGTTTTCACGAAATTCATCTTCTCCAAGATTATTAGGCATCCATTGAAGCCATCCTTCACCAAAACTTCTTGGGTTAGTAAATTTTAACTCGTTTCCTTCATTTTTCATCTATATCTAATGAATTTCTAAGCCTAAAACATGCAAATTAGAGTAGAAAATTGGGAATTTGGGTAGAGTTAGGCCCTTTTGAATTTTCTTGATTTAGACCTCGTTTTGGGGTTGAATTTGAAAACAAATTATATATTCGGGCTCGTGGGTGAATGGGTGACATGGTTTTGGTCCGAGCCCCGTGTTTGGACCAAGCGGGTCCGGGGTCGAATTTTGTTATTTTTGGAAGAATGCACGGAAATGGGTACTTAGGCTATGTAATTGAATCATTGAATCCTTATTGATAAACTCGAGTTGATTATGGCTAGATAATACCATTCCGGAGTTGAATTCTAAAGGAAAGGCGATGTTAGAGGGTTGATTGCTATATTTTGGACCCGAGGTAAGTGTTTGGTCTAACCTTAGCTTGAGGGAATAGGAGTTGAGTCTTATCTGCTACATGCTAATTGTAGAGTACGATGTATAGGCATGGTGATGAGTATCTATACATTGGTGTCTAGCATGACCGTGAGTCTTATTATTGCGAGTATTCCAATTTTTTTGTAACTTCCATGCTTAATTGATGATTTCTATATGTTGTAAAGAGCATGTGAAGGGAATTGTGATCTTTAAACTTCAAGGAGAATTGGCTCAGATTGTGAAACGAATAATGAAGAAATATGAGATATTACATTTTTGGAGCATTGGCTCAAGTGATAGAATAAATCATGGAAATGAAAGTGAAAGAAAGAGAAAGAGTTATTGAAATATACCCTTGCCGGGTCATCGTTGTATTGTTCCCTTCCCGGGATTTAATTGTTTAATTGATGTTCCCTTGCCGGGATTTAATTTTTTAATTGATGTTCCTTCGCCGAGATTTCTATTTCTATTCTGTTTAATCCCTTGCCTTTTGTTTGTGATTGCTGTCTAGGTGAGGAGGAGTGTTAATGCACGAAGGGTGATGCCGTGCACTTGTTTTGGTGAGTATGAGCGTAAAGCACGAAGGGTGATGCCGTGCACTTGTCTTGGTGAGAATGAGAGTAAAGTACGAAGGGTGATGCCGTGCATTATTTGATATTGTCTCCCTTGCCGGGATTCCTTTTTCTATTCTGTTTACTCCCTTGCCCGTTGTTTGTGATTGCTGTTTGGGTGAGGAAGAGTGTTAAAGCACGAAGGGTGATGCCGTGCACTGTTCGCTATGTGAGGAAGAGTGTAAAGCACGAAGGGTGATGCCGTGCCGTACGATGTACCATTCCGTACCAATATTCATGATTATACTGTGAGGAAAGAGAGTAAAAGCATGAAGGGTGATGCCGTGCCATGATTTACATTGATTACATTATACATTGCATAGTGAGGACGAGAGTAAAAGCACGAAGGGTGATGCCGTGCCATGATTTACATTGATTACATTATACATTGCATAGTGAGGACGAGAGTAAAAGCACGAAGGGTGATGCCATGCAGGCTTGTGATCTCTGGTCCTTATTGATATTCTGACCTTGTTGTTCCTTTCTTTGTTTAAGATTTCTTATATGAAACTGTTATCTCCCCACATCATGTTCCCCTTTCCCTTATTGATGGATTACTTCCTGTATTTCTCTTCCATTGTTTATATTTATATATTCGAATTGCACAGGTACATTTTGTTGTCGTGTCTTAGCCTCGTCACTACCTCGCCGAGGTTAGGCTCGACACTTACTTAGTACATGGGGTAGGTTGTACTGATGCTACACCTGCACTTCTTTATGTTGTGCAGATTACGCAGCCGGACCCGGTGGCCATCATTAGTGGGGGTGTCTTCCAGCTTATCCTAGAGGCTTCAAGGTATACCCACTGGAGTTCGTGGGCCTTGGCGTCTCTTCCATCCCTTTGTCTTCACTTCTGTCTTGTTTTCCTCTAGTTTCAGAGACAGCCATGTATTTCCTTCCAGACTTTGTATTTAGCACTCTTATAGACAATTCGTGAGTTTGCGACTCCAGGTTTTGGGAAAATTATGCGTCAATGTATTATGTTGTCTTTACTTAGTTTGAAAACCATATTTATTTATTTCCGCTGTTAAGTTGTGAACTATTTGTAGCTTATTCTATTAAATCGATGTTATATGCCAGTTTATCTATACACGTTGGCTTGTCTAGCGGGTTCAACGTTAGACGCCATCACGACCCGATGGTGGGATTTTGGGGTGTGACACTAGCAACATGACACATCAATACAATCCAACCCATAACCTGCCAATAGCAACATCTCACGACTCAAATCATAGAAAAGATTCACACGGGAGGACTATCCTGCCATTAACAATTACCATCACAACCCCATGCTAAAAGCCTGGCACACATCGTAAAATCAGAACACACGAATCTGACACCAAGGATCATTCCTCCACTTAATTCCGCTATAATGCGTGATCCCATCCAAACGCCGGTCCACATGAAATACTTCAAGCCACCTTTCTCAAAATCAATAACCATGTGCAATTCGACATCAAGTACTCAAAGTGCGTTTCCCTAACCACGGAGAATCGAACGATACCATGCCACACGAACCCGCAAGAACATAACCAATACGTTTCAATCCCGTAATACCCAATTACTTACCTTACTCGAATCTAGATATAAAGCCTAGTTAGAGCCGCACCATATGTGTCTATAACCAACGATTACAACTCCTTGCAACACCGGAGGGTAACTCATATATCACTCCAGAACACGAATAAACTCAATGACAATCGAATGGTACATCCCTCAAATAGAAATTCGGAGTCAACAATTCCGACCCGGTGCATAACACACACTCATACTGGCCTACGAATAACCCTAAATCAACTCTGGTCACCCACACAGATAGATAACTCATCGAAAGTTCACAAGTACTGAACCATGGTACATACTAACATCTGACTAGCTTTGCTCGCATCTTCACAGTTCACTACCACAAAATAACCTGTTTATGAGAACTCTCAGTCTCGAAGTCATGAAGCGCACCAATTACTATATCTGATCTCAACTCTACCGCTCGAATACATAACACATCCCTAATACTCAATCATTCCATGAGGGATACCCCTATAGTTCTTCCATGTTACCAAGCTACCTTGAATATCGACAGTCGATTCAACAAGAGAGCGTCCCAATATCGGGGAAGCAACCTTAACTCCACACATTGACCTTCCTGAAATATATACCCTTATCAAGCCACCCAATTGGTGATATCATCTACCTGGTCATCTGAAACGGCCAATGCTGCCTACGAATTTTTGACCTTCCTCCCAGAACTGAACCGTGACCTCACATATGCAAATCTTAGCTCTACACAACATACCACATAAGCCATGCCATCCTATGGTGAATACTAGAACTTCATGCTCCCCTCCGAGCCACAAGAAACTGCGTACCCAACTAGCTAAGAACTTTCCATTTGATCCCATTTAGAAGCAAAATTTACACATCACATGCTCCTCACCCGCGTATAAAATACACACCTCTAACCGTAGAAGAAACCATCATGAACTATCCGAATCCCATTTGTACAACACCAAACCGACATCGCTGAATCCTTCTAACTCCACCAAGCTTCCCAGGTCACCAAAACCCAAGAGCATTGCTAAGAAATACCTGTAAAAACTTATTGCCTCTTAAACACCCAAAGAACTAGTCATATCCTTTACCATGCCGATCCGACCTACTACAAAGCTGTCCTATTTATCCAAGTTCCTTCTGACTTACCTACGAATTGGTACTTCTGTTTGCCATAATACCACAATTCTCAACCCAGACTTACCACACAAGACCCAAGCATAAAACCATACCGTTTGAGGCTCATAAGCCGCTGAATACTCTCTCAAATATCCCTAAAAGTACCACATTCAAAATACTTACCCTGAAGAGATTTCCTGTGAATCTAAATCCATTACTTTCACCTTCCTGATACTGATATGTAGAATCCATGATAATGTAGAAATGCCACAGTCTTGACACCCTCCAACGTAAATCTCAGTTCTAGCCCAAAACACACTTTGAAGATTCCCAATTGCTATATTTAACCTTGAATCCGTTAGATCCATTCTCGAGATTCATCCACTCTACACAAATCTCAATTGCACTAATCAAGTAGACAAAAAGACTTGGCCCCATTGGCACACCAACATAATAGGAAGTAATCCACACACTGGAAGCAACAAACAACTCCATACACTGCACCCACTACACCTTTTACAATTAAAACTCAAGGCATTCCATGATTCTTATGCACCCATAAAGCATAACACAACCCCTATAAAAAATTTCCTTTATTCAAGTCATTCTCGATCTTAACCCCTGTAGGTCATAACTGATTCACCAGTATACCTTGAACCGAACCCAACACATCACATGATCGTGCAACCGACTTATCATTAGCAGACTCCCCCACTTGGCTCAAAGCCATAGATCAAAACAAACAGTAACTCATAATGACCATACGCTAACCCCGCCGCCATACCACATTGAGATTCAACTAAATCCTTCATAAGCTCATATATAACTCAAACTATTTAACATCCCCAATCATCTCCAACCTCATATTCACCATTGCAACAGTCGTGCCAACTCCCACAAGTGGTCTAAACTCAAATTGCAACATATATCCATTATTGGTAAAAGAGAACTTGCTATAAAACAACATAAGGATCACACAACCTCAGAACACCTCGCGGGAAATAGCCCCGCCTGCTTAGCCTGACACTGATATCTCACTATACACTTCCAAGGATCATAGCTATTACACAATCTCTTTACACTCCTACATTAGAACAAACCAATGCCTACCCTCGAGACATCACAATAAGCGGTATAAGAACCTAAATCTGATGGAAGAACTAACACTGGAGAGGTGGTCAAAGAAATCTTGAGCTTCTGGAAGCCCTCTCCACACTCGTCTGACCACCTAAATACTCTCACTGGACACCACGTGCCCCAAGAATGCTACTGAACTGAGCCAAAAATTCATACTTGGAGAACTTTGCATAGGGCTTCTCCTCCGTGAATCCTTATAATGCCGTCCTAAAATACTGAGTATGCTACCCCTGGCTACGTGAGTACGCCAGGATGCTATCATTTAATACAATAACGAATGAGTACAAAAATAACTGGAATACATTGTTAATCAAATACATGTATGCTACTGGGGCATTGGCCAGCACAAAAGACATCACCAGGAACTCATAACACAATAGAACAATCCGTTTCACTCCACAACTAAACAATACGAGAGGTCTTCTAATACACTCACAATGCTAAGCCATATGCCAACCCGAGACAGAAATCAAACACCCAATAGTTCTTTCCACATATCCAGCCCATCCCTTTTTTTCACAACCAAGCGATATGAACACATCTCACCGTCAAATCACACTCACCACATATTCATCCAGTCATAAAACCCCACTGATAAGGACACAAACGGACATATAAGTCCCCAAACACATGTGCTCACACAATGAAATCTCAGCGCTCAAGCCACAGACAAAATCCAGCCTTAAGTCTCCAAATTGGCCCATTATCAACATGCTAAAACCACATCTCATCCATGGAAGTCACAAGCTGTCGATGCACAACTGATACCAAGCGCTCACGCGCGCATTCGAATACATGGAAGGAATTCAAGAGTTACGCTTTTGGCTGGATAAAATTAATTCGCACGACAAGAATTCAAAAATGTGATATTTTCCTAAGGGTTGTGTAGCCTCTCAAAGATAAGTACAGACGTCTCCGTACCGATCCGCAAGACTCTACTATACATGCTCATGATCGGTGAGTCCTATGTAACCTAGCGCTTTGATACCAACTTGTCACGACCCCAAATCTAAACTAGTCGTGATGGCTCCTATCTTGGGACTAGGCCAGCCAAATTAAAACTCAAAACGTAAAGCATCTTTAATTTATATCATTATTAAACTGATAATCCATAAAGGTTTCATTTAATCATTTTAAACAGATACAGCTACACCGAAGTTAAATACAACCCCAAAGATCCCGGAGTCAATGGTCATGAGCATCTACAAAAAATATACAACTCTGAAAAATAAACTCTATAATAATAAGCAGGAGAGAGAGCAGGGCTGCTGACGCGTGAAACTACCTCACAAAATCTCCGAGAAGTCTCTGGTACAGATACACAACTCACTCTGCCCTAGCACCCGGATCTTCACACAAGGTGCAGGGAGTAATGTGAGTACCCCACCTCAGTCGTAATGAAAATAAATCAGGTCTGAGAAGTAAGAAGCACATAAAGTCAAATCAACATTTCACAATAAGCACAATGTTTCTTTCCAATAGTGTATACTATAAATCATCACGCTTAAAGATTTCAGTAAAAATCATTTGGGAATATACTTGCCAACAGTTTCAACATAACTTTCAAGAAGTTTAATGTAAAAATGATAAAAATCATAAAAATCCTCTCGGGCAAAACATATTTCATAAGTTTAGAGTGAAAGTGGTAAAATCATAACTAGCCCCTCGGGCAAAACATGTATCAGAAATTGCCCCTCGGGCGTAACATCACTCAGAATCAGTCCCTCGGGCATACCTCACAGTCACTCATAATCAGCCCCTCGGGAAACCTCACAGTCACTCATACCTACCAATCACTCGTCACTCGGCACTCGCACTCAGTAGGTACCTGCGCTCATTGGGGGTGTGTACAGACTCCGGAGGGGCTCCTTCAGCCCAAGTGCTAATATCAAGCCACCTCGTGGCATATCATATCCTCACAATCAGGCCCTTGGCCTCACTCAGTCAGAAGCTCTCAAAAATCCACTCGGGCTGTCAGTAAAACGGGTACTCGACCTAAAAACATCATTTTATATCTCAAAATAGTGTAAATAAGGCTGAGTTTCGAAATAAGTTAAACATAACATGACTGAGTGTAAATCATAAGTGAACACAGTGAGGAACAACAATAAAAGAACCCAAGGGGTCTAAACAGGTCGGCACAAGGCCCCAAACATGGCTTACAACCCAAATATAACAATAGTCTGAAACACAATTTAGCATATGATTTAAAAGTAAATACGCAACTCAATAGTTTCCACGGGAAAGACCAAGTCCAAATCCCCAATCAGTGCATGCCACACACTCATCATCCAGCACGTGCGCCACTCCAAAAATAGTGAGGAATATAAAGTCCGGGGTTTCATACCCTTATGACAAGATTTACAGTCATTACTTACCTCAAACCGACCCAAATACTAACCCGCAATGCTCTTGCCTCTCGAATTGGCTCTCGATTGCTCCGAATCTAACAAAAACCAGATTAATATCATCAATATATGCTAAAGGAACAAAGCCCACTTGAAGATTATCAATTTTAACCAAAATTCCCGAAATTGGCCAAACCCGACCCCCGGGCCCACGCCTCGGAATTCTATAAAAAATCACATCACAAGAATCCTCATCCTTTTCTGAGTCTATGCATACCAAGAGCATCAAAATCGGACCTCAAATGGTCCCTCAAATCCCCATTTCAAAGATTCTAATTATAAGCCCTAATTATCCAATTTTGTACTAATTTCCCACAAATTTCATCACTAAGCATTCCATAAATCACTCATAAACGAGTTTTTAAGTCCAAAAGTCTTACCTCCACGCAGAACTCTGGATTTCCCTCTTCAAAACCCTTCAAAACCTTCAAACCCATGCAACAATGGAGGAAAAATGACCAAAATCTGCTAAGGTTCCTATTTATATGTTCTGCCCAGGGATTTCCGCACCTGTGGTCCTAGGTGCGCACCTGCGATAATCACTTAAAAGCTAATTTTCCGCACCTGTGATACAAATTCCGCACCTGCGACTCTATAGGTGCGGCCCTAGCTCCGCATCTGCGGTCTTCCTCCTATCCACCCAAAATCCGCATCTGCGGTCTCCTATCCGCAGGTGCGGTTACACCAGCACCAGCAACTTCAACTGTAATTTTCCAACTTTAAATCCCCCGATGGCTATCCTAAATCACTCCGAGCCCCTCGGGACCCCAACCAAACATGCCAACACATCCCATGACCTTATTCAAACTTAGTCGAGCCTTCGAAACACCAAAAACAATGCAAAAACATCAAATTCACCTCGGATTCAAGCCTATGAACTTTGAGATTTCTAGATTTCGCCAAAGATGCCGAAACCATCCAAAACACGTCTGATTGACCTGAAATTTTGCATACACATCCAAAATGACACTACAGACCTATTCCAGCTTCCAAAATTCCATTCCGACCCTGATAGCTAATTTTCCACTGCCGACCAGAAATTGCCAAAAACTCAAATTCGCCAATTCAAGCCTAATTCTACTCCGGACATCAAAACCACATTACGAACACACTCCTAAGTCCTAAATCACCTAATGAAGCTATCCGAACCATAAAATCTATATTTAGAGGTCGTTTACCAATAAGTCAACTTCTGGTTGACTTTTACAACTACTGAACCAAGTTAAGAGACTGAGTGTCTCATTTCTCTCCAAAAATCACTCCGGACCTGAGCCAACCATTCTAACAAAAAATAATGAAGCTGAACCACATATAATGAAGCAAAAACAGGGGAAACATGGCTATTATTCTCGGAACAACCGACCGGGTCATTACATCACCCCACGTATTCCACACGTATATGTACATATGCCTTTTGGAAAGGTTTCCTTCATATATGTTATTCTTGTAGTTTAGTAGATGTTATTCAGGTTTATATCTTAGATGCATGCTTAGGGGTGTTCGACAGGTAGGACTCGGGCACCCATCGCGGCCCATCTGTTTGGGTCATGACAAAAATGGTATCAGAGCAGTTTTGTCCTAGGGTTGTCTATAGACCGTGTCTATTAGAGTCTTGTTTATGAGTGTGTTGTGCAACACTCTTATAGACACGAGGCTACAAGACATATAGGATGTTATCCTCTCTTCTTATATTAGATCGTGCGATATAAGAATTCATGTTCCTAATGATATGTTACGTTTTCAGCAATGCCTCTGATAACTACAACTACTAGCACAGGTCAGAAGGCTATGAAGGTGTTAGAAGGAGATATAAGTTACACTGTGGAGTCAGATCCATCGGAGATTATCGGTTCTATCAAGGAGGATACATCCGAGGATCCATATGAGTCATCCATTCGAGTAGTTTCAATTTTGCCAGCAGCAGATGAGGTGAGGGGAGTTCCGACTGCACCAAGGCCCTTAGTTTCATTATCAGGGCCCATTGATCAGGGTATAAGGGGAGTGGTGCATGGATTGGCACAATCGGTCTCCCTTTAGGCTTAAATCTATGTCAAGGTATTTGCGGATACCAACTCTTCTGAGGTTCCAGATAGTCCACAGTCTAGGGAGTCCGTCAATCATCGTCAGTGTATGTTATGGGATATGTAAAGGAAGAGGATAGTAGTCGGGCCAAGAGGAGGAAGGTAACTGATAAGGATATGAAGATTCTGTTTTGAAGTGTGTCTGATCGAGGCTCTCATATAGGATGAGGCAAGGACCCTTTACTGTAGACTTCCTCCAGATGTCAGCTTTTGGTTGGTGAGTTCCACTTCTTCTTGGAGTATTACCAATTCAGGATTCTGAATAATGTTAGGTTGTTTATAAGGACGTAGGGAGCCCTATCACAAGTTGTATATATTATGGTTATGTTTACTTTGAGGTTTTGCAGACAGTATCCTGTATATAGTTTTCGGTATGACATGTCTACGGCCTGGTCGACCCATATGTATATAAACCTTTTTCTAATAGTTATGCAAAGTTATGTTTTAATATTGTTACTTATATACATGGATGTGGCCCGTAATGGCCTGTGATAGATTTGATAATAAACGAGGATAAGGTACCTGGTGTTCGGTTGGGTAGAACTTGATGTTATAATGGGTATGGGTTGGTTGGCCTTTTGTTATGCTAACATCAAGTATAGATCAAATTTGATTTCAATTCCCAGGAGAGCCTGTTTTGGAATGGAAAGGTAATACGGCATCGCCGAGAGGTAAATTTATCTCCTATCTCAAGGCAAGGAAGATGATCAGAAAGGACTATATTTATCAGTTAGTTCGGGTTCGGGATAAATTTATCTCCTATCTACCAGCATAAGTTCGATTCTATATGGGTAATTATTGATAGGCTTACAAAATTAGCCCATTTTATGCCCCTTAGGACTACATATTCCGCAAAGGATTATGCAAGGCTTTATATTAAGGAGATAGTACGACTTCATGGTGTCCCTATCTCTATTTTCTCGGATCGAGGAGCTCAATTTACAACTAACTTCTGGAGGTCCTTCCAAAAAGGATTAGGGACTCAGGTAAGTCTTAGTACAACATTTCATGCCAGACAGACGGACAGGCTGAGCGTACTATTCAGACACTTGAGGATATGTTACTAGCTTGTGTGATAGACTTCATGGGTAGCCAGGATCATCATCCGCCGCTTATGAGTTCGCATATAATAATATCTACCTCCAGTATTCAGATGGCTCCATACAAAGCTCTTTACGGACGGAAGTGTAGGTCGCCTATAGGGTGGTTCGATGTAGAGGAAACTACGTTAGTAGGACCGGAATTGGTACAGCACGCAATCGAGAAAATTAATCTTATACAGGAAAGCTATTAGCAGCTCAAAGCCGTCAGAAGTCTTATGCGGATAATCGACAATGAAACTTGGAGTTTCAGATTGATGACTGGGTATTCCTAAAGGTATCACCGATGAAATGTGTCATGAGGTTCGGTAAGAAAGGAAAACTTAGCCCTAGGTACATTGGACCATATAGGGTCATACGCAAGGTAGACCAGGTAGCATATGAGTTGGACTTGCCTTCGGACTTAGAATCCATACATCCAGTCTTTCATGTGTCTATGCTCCATAAATGTATCAGAGATCCTTCTAGAATCGTGTCAGTTGATGACGTTCAGGTCACAGAGCAGCTATCATATGAAGAAACTCCCATTTCTATACTAGATAGACAGGTTCGAAGGTTGATAACTAAAGACGTAGCTTCGGTGAAGGTACTTTGGAGAAACAAAAATGTGGAAGAAATGACTTTGGAGGCCTAGGAAGACATGAAGTCTAATATCCTCACTTTTTTCTTCCTCAAGAGAAGGGTCCGACTGAGACATCACAACCTTAAGGTACGTGTATAGATTCTTGTGTTAGTTATTGTCATTGGTCGTGTGAGGCCATTGTCATTATTGATGATTGTGGTCCTATATGGCGTTGAATTATTGAGTTTCTACAGGAAGAGTTGGTAGTAGTATTGTTACAAAGGTGACTCTGCCAAAGTTATATAGATCCCAGGGAGTTAAACATTCGAGTACGAATGTTTCTAAGGGGGGAAGGATGTTACATATCGCGTTTTCGTACGTTAAAGTTTCGTCGTAAGTTAATCGATGTAAGCTAGGGGATGAGATTATCTTGAGGTTAACGTATTTATGCTATTTATAAAAAGTGATAAGTAAGTTCCATGGAGGATAAAGGGTACATGAATTAAAGAAATAAGTTTCATTGAAGATTGTCGATTTGAGATAAAAATACGATCCGAGCTATAATACCCGATATTTATGGACTAGTAAACAAGGTACCATATGACCGTGATAGTATGATGTATAAAGTATATTAAGAATGAGTAGTATTTTAGGTAATTTGAGATAATTCTTAATTATGTGGGTAATTGGTTAATTATCGGGTAATGGGACACTACCTAATTAATTAATAAATTATAAGATAAGATTTAACCCCCCTTCCAAAAAAACAAAAACGTGGCAGCAAGCCACTTTCCAAACAAATGACTCTTAGTCATTTTTGGATTAGGTGGCAACCTAATTAATAACTAAAAGAAACCTCATTTTCACATTTTGAATAACAAGACTTGTACGAGTAATTTGAATACAAATACTTCATATCAGAACTTAGCAACACTTCACTTCATAATAGAACGTTAGCAATTCTTAGAATTCAAGTTCCTACAAAGACATTAACAACGGTATTTCTTCAACCAAATCCAACGAAGAATTATTATAAGCTTAACAAAGTAAAATTTTTGTGGTTCTAAAAGAGTACGGTTCAACCTTTTCCAAGAATATCATGCAAATTTTCTCTACTCTAGGTATGTTAAGGCTATCCCTTCTTTCTTTTTGGCATGATCCAAATAATACAAGTGAAACTAGCAAAATACACAACTTTCATAAATGACTCTATTCATAGAAATACTAGGGGTGTCTATATTCTTGATTCTCCATGTGAATTATTATTATATCTTCTGTTCATGGGTCTCAGAAAAATACGTATTTGATAAGGTTTATCTGAAAGGTATACTGATTTTTATGACATTTCGAGAAAATCTTATTAACGTATTTCTTATGCATTTTATGCATTTATACATGTACATTCACCCATGAACAGACGACGTTATATACGGGTATATATGTATATTACATGATATGGGATATGGGAAAAGGTTATGGCGTTATATACGCACCAACACCTGATAAACTGATATACGTTGATGATGTTGCCCACAGTGGCCGAGATGATATGATGGGATGCCCTCAGAGGCCTGATGATGTTATGTAAGCCTATACCTATGCGTGACACGACATTCATAGGCACGTGCATAACATTATAAATGTTTCAGAATTTACAAAGTTATTCAGACTTACAAATGGATTTCTTTATTTCATGTTTCATCTATGTCTTTTATGTGCTGATTTTCATGCCTTACATACTCAGTACATTATTCGTACTGACGCCCTGTTTTTTGGGGCCTGCATTTCATGTCCGCAGGTGCAGATAGGCAAGCCGAAGGTCCCCCTTTTTAGGGTCCTTGGTCAGCGAGAGTTGGCGTGCTCCTCTTGATCCGGAGCTGCTTTTGATTTTTGTACGATATGCTTGTATATATATGGGTATGACGTGGCTCAGTCCCGTCTTTGTACAATTGTATTTCTATTAGAGGTCTGTAGACATTATGTATAGTTGGTTAGTATGTGGCCTAGCCGGCTTCTAGTTTTGGATATGTAGTTGTCTATGGCAGCCTTGTCGGCTCGCCCCGCGTATTCCACACATATATGTACATATGCCTTTTGGACATGTTTCCTTCATGTATGTTATTCTCGTAGTTCAGCAGATGTTATCCAGGTTTATATCTTAGACGCATGCTTAGGGGTGTTCGACAGGTAGTACTCGGGCACCCGTCACGACCCATCGGTTTGGGTCGTGACAGAAGATCTTTTATAATTGTGGGTTTGTGGGCCCCACTTTTGGAAGGATTATTTTTACAAAATTCCCCTAACATGCCACCTAACCATTTAGCCAAAGAGTCACCATTTGATTTTGGTCCCTAATTTCACTTGATGCCACGTGGGAATAGTGTCTCCATTAAGCTTTATCCACAAATTCTAATTACATTATTAATCTCTCATTAAAAATCAATAATTAACCAATTATCCACATAATTGAGAATTATTTCAAATTACTTAAAATACTAATCACTTTTAACACACTTTATATACCTTACTATCATGGTCATGTGGTACCTTGTATGACACTAGTCCATAGATATGGGGTATTATAGCTTGGACCGTATTTTATCCCAAATTGACAACTTTCAACGAAACTCATGTTCTTTGATTTATTTACCCTCTAAGCTTCACGACACTTTCTTATTATCTGTTATAAATATCATAAATACTTATAATCTCAAAAATAATCGCATCCCTAGCCTACGTCGATTAACTTACGATGAAGCTTTAACAAATGAAAACGCGAAATATAACAGCTGGCTTGAGATTATATCCACAAGATTGTCAGGTTTCATGCTAGTATCTATCATCTCTGATCGGGGTACGCAGTTTGTATCGCAGTTCTAGAGAGCTGTACAACATGAGTTGGGTACTCGGGTTGAGTTGGGCACAACATTCCACCCTCTGTGCATTTGTGATGGAGTTTGGGGGTTCATGGGATTGGTAATTTCCATTTGCGGAGTTTGCCTAAAACAAAAGCTACCAGTCGAGCATTCAAATGGCCCCGTATGAGGCTTTGTATGGTAGACAGTGTCAGTTTCCAGTGGGTTGGTTTGAGCCGAGCGAGGCTAGGCTATTGGGTACAGACTTGGTTCAGGATGCTTTGGAAAAGGTTAAATTGATTCAGGATCGACTTCGTACATCCCAATCGAGACAGAAGAGTTATGCGGATCGGAAGGTTTGGGACGTTGACTTCATGGTTAGGGAGCGGGTCTTGCTCCGGGTTTCGCCCATGAAGGGTGTTATGAGGTTCGGGAAGAAGGTCAAGTTGAGTCCTAAGTATATCAGACCTTTTGAGATTCTTGAAAGGATTGGAGAGGTGACCTACAGACTGGCACTACCACATAGATTAACTGCAGTTCATCAGTATTCCATGTTTCTATGCTCCAGAAGTATCACGATGATCCGTCTCATGTGCTAGATTTCAGCTCGATCTAGTTGGACAAGGATTTGTCTTATGTTGAAGAGCCGGTGGCCATTTTGGACAGGCAGGTTCGAAAGTTGAGGTCGAAGAACATTGCTTTAGTGAAAGTTCAAAGGAGGGGTCAGCCAGTCGAGGCGGTGACTTGGGAGACTCAGCATGATATACGTAGCTGTTATCCTCATCTTTTCACCACTTCAGGTATGTCTCTATAATCGTTCGAGGACGGAGTTTCATACCCTCAGGTCTAGAGTTACAATCGTTACTTACCTCAAGTCGGCCCGAAAACTACTTTGCGGTGCTCTTGCCTCTCGAAATGGCTCCCAATGCTCCGAGTCTATCAAAATAAGATTAAATATGCTAGGAATACTAAACCCATTGGAAAAAAATATCAAATTTAACCAAAATTTCCGAAATTGACCAACCCCGGCCTCCGGGCCCACGTCTAGGACTTCTATAAAAATCACAAAACTAGAATCCTCATTCACTCACGAGTCTACCCATATCAAATTCATCAAAATCCGACTTCAATTGCCCACTCAAATCATCAAAAGAATTTCTCAAATATTCCTACCATTCTTCCCCAATTTCTACCCAAATTATTCAAATTAAATGATAAACATCGAGACTAAATCATGGAATTAAACCAAATGTTATTGAAGGACTGTTACCTCAAGAACCCCACTGAAATCCCTTCTATTTCTACCTTCACCCGAGCTCACTAATGGGTTTTATGGTTTTTGGACTTAAAACCTCGTTTATCAACTTAAAGTTTGCCCAGGGAATTACTCACTGCGATCGCGAGACTCCACACGCGATCACGAAGAACAAATATGCTGCCCCACTAATTTACCTTACGCGATCGTATACATCAACACGCGATTGCGATTCAACGAGACTTGAACCCACGCGATAACATTCTCCCTTCTGCAATCGCATAGCACAACTTGCCCAGCCCCCTCCGCTAAGCTTACACGATCACAGGAACCCCTACGCGATCGCGTAGGAGAAAACCAAAGCCAAAACACCAGAAAAATCTGCCAGCATTCAAGACCAAAAATTGATCCGTTAACCACTCGAAACTCACCCCGAGGCCCTCGGGACCTCAACCAAACATGACAACACATCACATAACCTTATTCAAACTTAGTCGAGCCTTCAAAACACCAAAACCAACTCAAAAACATCAAATTCACCTCGGATTCAAGCCTATGAACTTTCAAAATTCTAAATTTCATCAAAGATGCCGAAACCATCCAAAACACTTCCGATTGACCTGAAAATTTGCACACATATCCAAAATGACACTAGGAACCTGCTCCAACTTCCAAAATTCCATTTCGACCCCTTTAGCCCATTTTCCACTACCGACCGAAAATCGCCAAAAACTAACTTTCGCCAATTCAAGCCTAATTCTACACCGGACATCAAAACCATATTCTGAACATATTCCTAAGTCCCAAATCACCTAACGAAACTATCCGAGCCATAAAATCTACATTCCATGGTCGTTTACCAATATCAACTTCCGGTAGACTTTTCCAACTATTGAACCAAGTTAAGAGACTAAGTGTCTCATTTCTCTCCAAAAATTTCTCCGAACCCGAGCTAACCAATCTATCACAACATAATGAAGCCAAACCACATATAATGAAGCAAAAATAGGGGAAACGGGGCTATTACTTTCGGAACAACCGGTCGGGTCGTTACATGTGGGATTGGCCATAGGTGCGGACTCGCATAAGTGAGCTTTGAGTCACACATTCGGAGCTGGTCTTGCCTAGAAGTGGTCACGGAAGTGGGAATTTATCTGCTGAAGTGCCTTGCTTCTGCGATGGCAGGTGCGTAGAAGCGCCAATGGTTGCAGGTGTGACCCTTTTCTCGCAGAAGAGGTCTTGCTGATGCGGGCCCTTATTTGCAGCAACAGAAGACCTGGAATTAAGTATTTTCCACACCTGCAATAGTTTTTCTGCAGGTGTGGCATCACAGACGCGATTCTTGGGCCGCAGATGCGGCTTGACTGGGCGGAAAAAAGGAAAAAATCGAGGGTTTGATTTCATTTTCTCATTGGGACTTTGAGAGCTCGGATTGAGGTGATATATTAAGAGATTTTCAGATAAAACATTTGGGTAAGGTTTCTTGATTCATTTTTTAAAATTATATTCCACTAATCTATCTTCAATTTCTTTATTTAATTAAGGATTTGGGTTGAAAATTGGGGAAAAAGTGTAAAAGTTCTTAGACTGAATTCTTGAGTTTTGAAAGGCGAAATGGGATCGAATTTTGAATTATTCTGTATGGTTGGACTCGATATTGAATGGATGTTGTAAGGCCCCATAAACTTTCGACAAGGAATTTGAGGTTTTGTGGTGCCGGGGTAACTTATGTGTTTTGCGGTACGGACTTTTTGGGTTGAACAATGCACTGAGGAGTGAATGGAACTTTTTGGGAGAAAAAGGCAATTCTGCGGTCTGTTTTCGCGACCATAGAACCATTTCGCGGGCCACATAATCATCGCGAAGTTGATCAGAGAGTTTGTTGATCTTTGAAGGTCGTTTTGTGGTCCATTATAAGATCGCATATCCATTTCGCGATTCGCATTTTTCCGTCGCGAATTTGGCATGAAGAATTTTCTTGGGAGATTCTGTGGCCCATTCTGCGGCCGCATAATTGCGAAACACAGACCTGTTGCAGACCGGTACATACCAGCCCAGTTCTTGACATCGTTTTTGCGGTCCATTTTGCATGCCGCATATCTATTATGCGGTCCATTCTGCGACCGCAGACCTGAGATCGGACAGTACATTTTTCTATTTTTATAACCCGACCCCATTTTGATAAATAGCCTTAGGGGCTCATTTTGAAGCGGATTTCTGATGATTTTAGAGCGAGGTAAGAGTATTTTAGAGAGAGAAGGAGAGAACCTAACACTATAATCATCCAACCTTGCTCCAATCTTCAAGAATCATGGAAGCTACACCATCCATGCAAGTCATTTTAGGGTCTATGTATATTGTGGGGTTGGAAATAGGCCATGCATGTGACAATAAGTTGTAGTGTGTGGGGGTTAATGAAACATTTTGGGTAGTTTCTTGTTGAAATTGGTTGAGGGAGGAAAGGATTACCATTGTAGAGCTTTGTCGTCCATTTTGCATGCTAGATGTTTGAAAAAATTCCTAAGAGAGTTACACCATGATTTTCATTATCTTCCCATAGATTGATATTGCTAGAAGTGTTGGGACGTTGTAGTACCTTAAGGATAGCCCAAACAAGGTATGTTGGCTAAACTACTCTCTTGGAATTGAATTCCATGATTTCTCCGTAAGTTCAAGTATGGATGGCCAATGTGTAAAAATATTCTAATTTAAATCGTGCTTCAAACGAAAGTTATTATGCCAAGTTGTGGGAGAAAACTAGATGTGCTTAAAGACCCTTATTGTTCATGTACCTATCGAATATCTATTTCCAAATTCCCTCAGTAATATTAAAACTATGACTATGTTTAGAAGTGAACGAAGTAAGAGTGATATATAAAAATGTGACTATGGTTGTTGTAACTAACGTATTTGCTTTGAGACCGTGATTCAACCGTAACTCTCTATGCTCTCCTTTATAAGAATTTCCAATGTGATATGAGTTCTTACGTACTCACAAGCTAAAATTGTGTATTTACCTTTCTGGGAAAAAGTATTTCAAGAATAAAGGGTGTATTGCTCGTCTAATTTTTACTTGTCTTCAATTACTTGTCTGTTTGGTTCATTCTTTGGAAAGAAACTTAGTGTGTTTAAGGTTTTCATTACTAAAGAACTTAAAGTCATGATTTCGGAAATATTTATATGTTGATGTTTGATGGTAATCCTTGAAAGTAAAGAAATGAAAGTTTGGAATATGAAATACGGCCACCGTGATATAAATAAAAAATCTTGTGAATGGCCAAAAGGGCCAAGGAAATATTATCGTTGTGAGTAGTTAAAAATACTAATGAAAATTTGTACAACGGGAAAGATGATGAGGTGAATACATTTGTATTTATGTTACCCTTGTGTGAAAAAATAAATGTTTTTGGGAGTATTATTAGCAAACCGAGGAAGGGTGGATTGTATGTCACGCCCCAAAAACCGAGGAGCGCGATCGGCGCTCAACCAAGAAAACCCGACTGAGCAAGCCTGTTAGGTCTCATTCTACCCAAACTAATTCATGAATAAAGAGGAGATGAACTCCATTAATCATACTTTGTAAATATTTCATTAACAACTTCCATGTTGTTTCCATTAGCAGTTTCAACCATAATATCCAAAATATTACAATTTTTATAGATATTATGAAAAACATATTTGCCAAATACCGATATTTCTGATTTTACTTTCCAATATCAAACACCACCGACAACCTGTCTACGGAGCCTCTAAATACAACTGAAGAGTAATGTAGAAATGCTGGAAACAAGGCTCCGGCTATACCTAAAAATACAAAGTACACGATAACTGAATGACATCGGACCCCGAAATGAAGTGGGGATCACCAAATTAGCTGAAAGGAGCATACCACTATCACTGATCACTGCCGCCTACCGTGGAACCACCTGCATCCATTAAAGATGCAGCGCCCCCGGCAAAAGGGACGTTAGTGCTATCGAATAGTACTAGTATATATAACTAAAAGTCCTGTTTCAAAATAGAATGTCCATACAAGCAAAGACAACACATAGAGAACAACAAGTCGCAATCAACAATATCCAAATAACCAATTAAAACATAACGATTTCCAAGGTACGCAAATAATATACATATATATATTTTTGGTTGGGAGATCATTAGCACCTATTACCACCGTATTTGTTAGTACGGAGTCCGATCATGCCCGATCGGCTAGGCTATCTCCCCACAGACGATGTGGTTTGACATATGATGCAAAAGAAAGTTGTTACAAGAGTAGTACCACCATGTGCGCAACATGGAGTCTAATCTCCACCCGATCAACTAGGCTGCCTTACCACATATGCCGCGTGGATTGTCCTTTTCCTTTCTAATTCACAGGTACTCGTTTCATCCCAATTTAGGGGAATAATCACAATTTTATCCCAAATCATAATCCACCCCTACACCGGCACGTGTAGTTTCAGGTGTGGACCTTATGACCCACCCTTCCTCGGTTTTGCTAATGATGCTCCCAAAAACATATTTATACTCAGTTTTCACACAAAGGTAACACTCATATATAGAAATGTATCTGTCTCAGAACTTTTCACATTGTACAACTCTTTTATTAACATTTTAACCATAAAAATGTTCCATTGGCTCTTTGGGCCTTTCACAAGTTTCATTATTCATAGCACGATGGCCACATTTTCTTTATATACCAGACTTCCACTCCATTTAATTTCAAGGATCACCAGCAAATACCAGTACATAGGACACTCCAGAAATCATATACCTCAAGTGCGTTAATAATGGAACTTTTAACACAAAGGGTTCTTCCCAAAGAAAGAGATATACCAACCAACAATAAGAACACAGATCAAAGTCGTAAACAAGAAGTACCCCAATTCATTTTCAAACATCTTTATATATTATTAACGATGAAACATACTCAATCAAGTCATAAAGTATACGTAGGAGCAATTAGGAGTATTAAGCATATCGAGTTTTCCTAACCCAATTGGTATACTAGTTTTCATTTACTATACGACTCAAAGCCATACCAACTTAATAAACAAACCATACTTTAAACATCTAACTTTTCATATAAATCTCATTCGGAATATTCAAGTTTATATGTTTATAAGGGGGTAACCCGGGATGTAGAAGTAGGGATTTTGAGCCGACCATACTTAAACTTTACGGAAACATTGTGGAATTCAATTCTGAGAGAGGGGGTTAGCCAACATACCTTAATTAAATTTTCTTTAGAGCTTTTAGACAATCCCGTTTTTAGCAACTTCAATCCATTCTAACCATATAACAAAATTGAACCCGAAATTAGTAGGATGGTCATAACTCTAGCTCATTAGAACGTTTTGCCAAACACTAGGTGTGCATTACTATTTTTAGGTCCTTTTATGAAATATTCTGCCGTCTTTCCACCCATCCCTAGTTTACAACCTTCTTCCTACTTTAGGGATACATGCATACAAGAAACTTACCCCTCCCCACACCCAATATTTACTACACCAATTATTCCCCTTTTTACTAGATTTGTGAATTTAGAGTACGGGGTATAGATTCTTACCTCTATAGTGCAGGACTAGGTTGCTTTCCTTGATAAATCTTCAAATTTCAAGCAAGAATTGAGCGTATTGGATGAGATCACCTTCTCTCTTTAAATCTCATTCTCTCACTCTAGTTATCAGAAAAATATGATGAAAAATGGCATAAGGGGGTGTTTTAATGGAACGGGGGTCGGGTTCTAAATTAAGAAAATGGGTGCCCCGACACAAGTTTGCTTCCGCAAAGTGACCGTAGAATGGCCTCCGAGAAGATGAATTTTCTGACCGGGTATGCGACAACTATGCGGTTCACATACCTGTTCTGCGGTCGCATAATGCACCGCAGAAATCCCTTTGCAAAACCCAGGAGAGGTTATGCGGCCAATATGCGGTCCGCAGAGTGATCATGCGACTGCATAATGGGCCGCAAAAATGCGTAAGTCGGAGAAACATTTTCTTCTGAGCCTGCAGGGTACTGTTCAATCCAAAAAGTATGAACCGCGGCTGGCTGAAGAATTTCTACGATAATAACCGCATGAATCTAACTTGGCACTACGAAATCCCGAGATTTAGGTTAAGAATTTTACGGGTCCTTACATTGTAACAACCCACACACGAAGCTACATGTGCCGGTGTAGGAGTGGATTGTGATTATTCCCCTTATTTGGGATGAGACTGAAATATTGATCTGATTTGTGATTATTCCCCTTAATTGGAATGAGATTGTTGATATCCCTGGATTTAATGTTGACTCACACGGAATATGTGGGGAGAAGACCTAGCATGGTGGTTCCTACTCTTGGTAACACCTCTTTTTTCACATCACATGTCAAACCATATTATTCATGGGAAGATGGCCTAACCGATCGGGTATGATCGGACCCCGTGCTAAAAATATGGTGGTATATCGGTGCTAATGATTTCCCAACCAAAAATATATATTATTTTTGCATTTTGAAAATTGTTATGTTTTAAACTTGGCATTTGGAAGTTATTTATTGTTACTTGTTGCTTCCATGGTGTTTCCCCTTATGATATTGGTGTTCCTTTTCGAAAGAGGACATTTAGCTTACATACTAGTACAATTCCATATGTACTAATGTCCCTTTTGCCGAGGGCGCTGCATCTTTAATGGATGCTGGTGGTTCATCAACGGGAAGCTTTGTTCTTCGTTAGCAGTTACTCTCTATTCAACTGGTTTTGGTGAGCCCTACTCTATTCTGAGCTTTATGTCTTTTGGCGTTGTATTTTGTGCTTTGAGTTATAGCCGGGGCCTTATCACGGGCACTTCCATACTACTCTTTTGTTGTACTTAGAGGCTCCGTAGATAGGTTGTGGGTGGTGTTTGATGTTGGGAATCAAACTAAAAGTGTTGGTATTTGGCAAGCATATTTTTCGTCATATCTATGAACTTATAATATTTTCGAAATCTTAAATGAATATCCTTTGAGTAATGGAAAAAGAATGTGGGACACTTGTTCCTCTCATGTCTATCACTTGTACTGATTCTTATATTGTTAATGGGAAAGGTTGGGTAGAAGGCATCAAGTAGGATTGCTTGACAGAGGTATCTCGGTTGAGCGCCGATCGTACTCCCCAAGGTCGGGGCGTGACAAATGTGCGGTTTTTGTAATTTTGGTCGGGTTCCGAGTGTCACGCCCCAAACTCAAGGAGCGCGACCTGTTATCAACCGAGTGGACTGGATCGAGCAAGCTTGTTAGACACTTTCTACCCAACTCGTTTGCGATCAAGAGAAGGCGCATTCCCGTTAGTTAAACAGTAGGAGGATTAGATATATAAGCATTACTAGTTCATTTCATTTTGTTACATCATTGACAAGTTTTAAAATACATACATATGATTTAGTGAAACAAAATCCGAAACAAAACATAATCCATTTGACCCTCCTAGTACCCATATACAACCCTCATAATGTCTACAAAGCCTTACCAAAAAGTGTGGAAAGATAGTGTCGATGACAAGGCATCGGCTATACCTCAAAATGACTACAACATAGCAAAAGATATAATACAAGACCCTAGAATGATGCGGGGATCACCGAGTTTGCTGAGAAAAGGATGCACTACTGCCTATGATCAACACTGTCTGCCACGGAACCATCTGCATCCATTTAAAGATGCAGCTCCCCCGGTAAAAAGGATGTTAGTACTGCCGAATAGTACTAGTATGTATAACTAAACACCATCTCATTAGAATGAGCCAATACTACAAGAAGGAAGTAATCATAAAATCAATAAAAGCCTTAGACAACACCACAACATCAAATTAAGAATCACATAAGCTTTCAAGTAAATTTCCATAACTTTAGGTTGGGACATCTTTAGTACTGATACACCATCATCCACAATACCACCGCATTCGGAGTCCGATCACGGCCCGATCGGCAGGGTCATCTCATTTGAGACATCAGCCATAATCGCAATTTCATTCTCAAATCCCAGTTTCAGTTTCCAGCACAATTACCACCATGTGTGCAACATGGTGTCTGATCATGTCACGAACCAATTTACCCTCCGAAAGGTATCGTGACGACACCTAGTCTCTATGACTAGGTAAGACTAGAAATATGCAGAAAACAACAGAATCAATAAAATAAATACAAAAAGGATATCAACTAGATATAAGGTAGCTACTCAGCATATACAGTTTGTACTTCCCAAAACCCGGAATATCACCAACATCATAAGCTAAAATCTATGGTTCAATATACAAACTGGAAATGAAAGTGTATGCTCATATACGAACTATAACTATGCTAAGATAGGAGGGGGGTCTCAGAAGCTCTGCGGACGCTGCAGAAATACCTCAAAGTCTCCCGAAGATTTGCTACTCTACTGACTCCGAAACGGTGCGCTGGAACCTGGGTCTGGACATGAGAAAACATGCGCAGAAGGGCATGAGTACTCCACATTCGGTACCCAGTAAGTTCCAAGGCTAACCCCAGTCAAGTAGTGACGAGGTCAGGTTACGACTCTACTGAGTTTGCAAAAATAAACAGATATAATTAACAGATAAGTAAAAACAGTAATAATTAACAGGAAGTAAAGTGAACCGGAAAGAACGAAGTAGTAAATCTCAGTTCTGCACAACATATAAATCAGTAGATAGTCGTACAATGCAATAAATGGGAAAGTCTCAGGTCTCGGTCCGCAGTCCCAATGTACATATGCAATGCAATGTGAGGGAAAGTCTCAGTTCATAGCCCGTAGTCCCAATGTAAATATTCAATGCAATGCAAGGGAAAGTCTCAAGTCATAGCCCGCTGTCCCAATGTAAATATGCAATGCAATGCAAGGGAAAGTCTCAGGTCATAGCCCACAATCCCAATATAAATATGCAATGCAATGCAAGGGAAAGTCTCAGGTTGTAGCCCGCAGTCCCTATGTAAATAAGCAATACGAGATGTATATCAGATATAGCGTAATTCAAAAGTTTGGGAAAACAGTTGGAAAATATAGAGGAAAGGTACTTAACCCAGTTTCAAATAATAGTAACGAGTGGAAAATCAGGTAAAATCGTTGGACTTGATAGAATCTTAAGCCGCTACTCAGTTAAACCAATAACAGAAGTAATAGGAATTGAAGATGAAGTATATCATAAAAGGAAACAATGGATTTAGTGAGAATACCCCGTGCACGTACTCGTCACCTCACGTACACGGGGTTTTTGTATCAAATCAGTTATAAATGCCTAAGGTAATTTCCCAACAAAGAGTTAGGCAAGCCACTTACCTCGATTGTGCTAATCAACCAATGATCACGCTCTTGCCACGAGTATCCAACTCCAGGTTTCCCAAATCTATTCAAATCGATTGCATAATGTAAATATCATTTCAAGAAATCAAAATAACTAATAAATTCAAAGCTAACACGCGAAATTAGGAATTTTGACCAAAACGCCCCTCGGTACCACGTCTCGGAATTGGGTACAAGTTATATTTTTCGGACCCCCATACACTCACGAACTCAGTCAACCAGAAACATTGAAATACGATGCAAAAAACTCCTTAAATTCTCAGAGTTTCGGTTTGGGGAAGTTTCATCAAGTTCCCATGGTTTTTCCCCCATTTTTGATAATTAAACTAAAGAAAACAACGGGGATTAATGGTCTAACAATGAATTAGTATTAGAAAACGTTACCTATGATCCTTCTCTTCAAAACCCACTGAAAATCGCCAATTCCCGAGCTCTCCCTTGGGTTTTTGGAATAAACACACAGGGATCTCGCACCTGCGGTCCCGATCACCGCGCCTGCGGAAAAAGCATCGCAGGTGCGGAATTCACTTAAGTCCACTGGGGCCGCACCTGCGGTCGTTTGGTCACTCCTGCGGTTCTGCACCTGCGGAACCCAGGTCGCACCTGCGACCACTGGTCAATTCCCTCACCATCGCACCTGCAGTCAGCCCTATCGTGCCTGCGTGTCCGCACCTGCGGGAAAACCTTCACAGGTGCGAAAACACCAGAAGAAGGTCTGGTTCAGTAAGTTGAGACGTTCCAAATTCTCCCGTTAAGCATCTGAAACAACCCCGAGGCCCCCGGAACCTTAACCAAAACCACCAACCGACCCTAATACTGTATTCGAACTAGGTCGAGCCTTAAGAACACGTCTCATAACATCAAAATCATCGATTATGCATAGATTAAAGCCTAGGAACTTAGGAAAATTCTAGAATTCACATCCGACGCCAAAACACGTCTAAACTCATCCGAATGACCTCAAATTTTGCACACAGATCATAAACGACATTACGGACCTGCTGTCGCTCCCGGAAATCCATTCCGAGTCCGATATCAAAATCTCGCCTATCAGTCGAATTCGCCGAAAATCTAACTTTCACCAATTCAAGCCTAAATCCACAACCGACCTTGAAAACACGTTTCGAGTATGATCCTAACCCCGAAATCACCCAACGGAGCTAACGGAGTTGGCGGAATCCCATTCCGGATCTGTCTTCACACAGCTCTAGCTACAGCCAGATTTCTAAAGCTCACATCCACATTTATGGACTATGTGTCCAAAATCACCCCGGATTTCATCACTCAATGCACCGACAGGTTACAATAACATAATTAGACATGGGAGAAATGATAAATAGGGGATCGGGGCATTAATTCTTATAACGACCGGCCGGGTCGTTACATCCTCCCCCTCTTAAGAATATCATTTGTCCTCGAACGAGCATAGAAACATACCTGAAGCTGGGAAAAGATAAGGGTACTGACTCCGCATATCCTGCTCGGTCTCCCAAGTCGCCTCCTTGACTTGCTGACCCCTCCATTGAACCTTTACTGATGCAATATGCTTTGACCTGAGCTTTCTGACCTGCCTGTCCAATATAGCTACAGGCTCCTCAACATATGATAGATCCTTGTCCAATTGGACTGAGCTTAGATCCAAGACATGAGTCGGGTCACCATGATACTTCCGGAGCATGAAGACGTAGAACACCGGATGAACCCCTGCTAGGTTGGGAGGCAAGGCTAGCTCATAAGCAACCTCACGTCACAACACCTCAAAAGGGCCAATAAATCCCGGACTCAACTTTCCCTTCTTCCCGAACCTCATGACGCCCTTCATAGGCGATACCCGAAGCAAAACCTGATCACCAGCCATAAATGCTAAGTCCCGAACCTTCTGATCCGCATAGCTCTTCTGCCTAGACTGAGCTGTGCAAAGTCTCTCCTGAATCACCATCACCTTGTCCAGGGCATCCTGAACCAAGTCTGTACCCAACAATCGGGCCTCGCCCCGGCTCAAACCATCCCACAGGAGACCTGCACCGCCTACCATACAAGGCCTCATATGGCGCCATCTAAGTGCTGGACAGGAAACTGTTGTTGTAGGCAAACTCTACAAGGGGAAAGAATCGATCCCATGACCCTCCAAAATCCATCACACAGGCACGGAGCATATCCTCGAGGATCTGAATTGTACGCTCAGATTGCCCATCTGTCTGAGGGTGAAAAGTTGTGCTCAACTCTACCCTGGTGCCTAACTCCTGCTGAACGACTCTCTAGAACCGTGAAGTGAACTGTGTACCTCTGTCTGAAATGATAGATACTGGAATAACGTGGAGGCGAACAATCTCTCTGATGTAAATCTCATCCAACCTCTCCGATGAATATGTAGTCAGTACCGGGATGAAATGGGCTGATTTGGTCAGCCGATCCACGATCACCCAAATAACATCATGCTTCCTCAAAGTCCGAGGAAGTCCAACCACAAAGTCCATGGTGATCCGCTCCCACTTCCACTCTGGAAGTTCAATCTGCTGAAGTAACCCTCCCGGTCTCTAATCCTCACATTTGATCTGCTGACAGTTGAGACACTTGGCTACAAACTCTGCTATATCCTTCTTTATTCTTCGCCACCAATAGTGCTGTCTCAGATCCTGGTACATCTTCGTGGTACCCGGATGGATGGAATAACGCGAACTATGGGCCTCCTCAAGAATCAACTCCCGAAGCCCATCTACGTCGGGCAGACAGATACGGCCCTACATCCTCATCACCCCATCCTCTGCTATAGTCACATCTCTGGCATCACCCCGCTGGACTCTATCCTGAAGAACTAAAAGGTGGGGATCATCATACTAGTGCTCTCTTATACGATCATGGAGGGAAGATCAAGCAACCACACAAGCTAACACCCGACAAGGCTCAGAAAGATCCAATCTCACGAACTGACTGGCTAAGGGCTGAACATCTAAGGCTAGAGGTCTCTCAGCTGCATGAAGGTATGCCAAACTCCCCAAACTCTCCGCCCGGTGACTCAAGGCGTCGGCCACCACATTAGCCTTCCCTGGGTGATATAATATAGTGATGTCATAGTCCTTTAGAAACTCTAACCACCTACACTGGCGCAAATTTAGATCCTTCTGCCTGAATATGTGCTACAAACTCCAATGATCCGTAAATATCTCACAGGGAACACCATATAAATAATGACGCCATATCTTCAGGGCGTGAATAATCGCTGCCAAATCAAGATCATGAACATGGTAGTTCTTCTCATGGACCTTCAACTTCCTAGACAAGTAGGCAATCACCCTACCGTCCTGCATCAACACCGCTCCCAAGCCAATCCTCGAAGCATCACAATAAACTATATAGGATCTGAAACCGGTAGGCAAAACCAACACAAGAGCTGTAGTCAGGGCTGTCTTGAGCTTCTGAAAACTCTCCTCACACTCCTCAGTCCATATAAAAGGTGCACCCTTCTAGGTCATTCTAGTCATAGGCGCTGAAATGGATGAAAATCCCTCCACAAAACGATGATAATACCCAACCAAATCGAGAAAACTGCGGATCTCAGTAGCTGAGGACGGTCTGGACCAACTCTGAACCGCCTCCACCTTCTTCGGATCTACTTTGATCCCATCCTAAGACACCACATGTCCTAGGAATGCCACAGAGTCAAGCCAAAATTCACACATAGAAAACTTGGCATACAACTTCTTCTCCCTCAATGTCCGAAGCACGGTCCTCAAGTGCTGCTCATGGTCCTCCTGGGACCTAGAATATACCAGAATGTCATCAATGAACACAATGACAAAAGTATCAAGATAAGGCCGAAATATGCTGTGCATCAAGTGCATGAAGGTTACTGGGGCGTCGGTCAGCCCGAATGACATAACAAGGAACTCATAGTGGCCATATCTGGTCCTGAAGGCAGTCTTCGGGATATCCGGTTCTCGAATCTTCAATTGATGATAACCCGAACGTAGATCAATCTTGGAGAACACTCTAGCACCCTGTAACTGGTCAAATAGATCATCAATGCGAGGCAATGGGTACCTATTCCTCACTGTCACCTTATTCAACTGCTGGTAGTCAATACATATACGCATCGAGCCATCATTTTTCTTCACAATTAATACAGGAGCGCCCCAAGGTGATACACTGGGCCTGATGAATCCCTTCTCAAGAAACTTCTGTAACTGTTCCTTCAACTCCTTCAGCTCAGAAAGAGCCATGCGATAAGGAGGAATGGAAATGGGCTGAGTGCCCGACAACAAGTCAATGCCGAAATCAATGTCTCTATCAGGTGGAATACCCGGAAGATCAGCTGGAAATACATCAGAATAGTCTCTGACAATTGGAATTGACTCCACTGTAGGGGTCTCGGTGTTAACATCTCTCACATAAGCCAAATATGCATCACACCCCTTCCCAACCATCCACTGAGCCTTAAGAAAATAAATGACTCGGCGGGGAGTATACTCCAAGGAACCTCTCCACTCTAACCTCAGAGATCCTGGCTTAGCCAGTGTCACGGTTTTGGCGTGACAATCAAGAATAGCATAATAGGGAGATAGCCAGTCCATACCCAATATAACATTGAAATCTACCATACTGAGTAGTAGCAAATAAGCTCTGGTCTCAAAGCCACTAATAGTAATCAAACATGACCGATATACGCGGTCCACAACAAGAGAATCTCCCACCGGAGTAGAAAAATAAATAGGGGAACTCAAAGAGTCCCGGGATATCCCCAGATGTGAAGCCAAAATAGGAAAACACATATGAATATGTAGAGCCTGGGTCAAATAATACCGATGCATCCCTATGACAAACGGGAACAATACTTGTAATGACTGAATCTGAAGCAATGGCCTCGGACCGGGCCAGAAGAGCATAGTACCTGGCCTGGCCTCCCCCTCTAAGGCAACCTCGACCTCCCCGACCTCCACCTCGAGCTGCCTGAGGTGGTGGGGTAGCAGCTTGGTCTTGAAGAATAGCTGGAGGACCTGGAGGAAGGTGTGGAGCCTGATAAATCTGAGGGGGTGCACCCTGATAGGTTTGAGGTGGTTCACTCCTCCCCGATCTGGGGCAATCCTTGATCATATGCCGTGGGTCACCACACCAAAAAAATTCCTCTGAGGACGCAATGGATGCTGCTGACTCTGAACTAGCCTGTTGGACTGGTCAGTGATATCACCTCGAGCTGGAGGCACCTGAGATACCGGTGGTGCATAATAAGGCTTCTGAGGTCTAGGAGTAGCTGGAATACCGCTGTCTGGTGGAAGAGCTGAATGAATGGGGTGGCTCACAAAACCCCTACCATGGCGTGCTTCATGTGTACGAACTCCTGAAAAATGACCCGTCTCTCGAGACCTCTTGGCCTCCCTCTCATCTCTGTCCCGCGCCAACATACTCTCAATCCTCCTAGCAATGCTCACGGCCTGCTGGTAAGTAATATCTGTCTCCATCTCTCTGGCCATGCTAGTACGAATGCTAGGATGGAGCCCCTCAATAAAACGGCGGACTCTATCTCTGACCATAGAAACCAAAGCTAGTGCATGTCGTGCCAAGTCACTGAACCGGACTGCATACTCTGACACGGTCAAGGTACCCTGGCGTAGCTGTTCAAACTCTGCACGCCAAGCATCCCTGAGACTCTGAGGGACAAACTTGAGCAAAAACATCTCTGAAAACTGAGCCCAAGTAAGTGAGGCTGCCTCATCCAGACCACTAAACTCAAATGCACGCCACCACTGATAAGCTGCTCCTCTCAGCTGGAAAGTAGTGAAAGAGACCCCACTCATATCCACAATACCCATGGTGCGAAGGATATGATGACACCCTTCTAGAAAACCCAGAGCGTCATCTGAAGCCAGTCCGCTAAAATCAGGTGGGTGGTACTTCTTGTAACTCTAAAGACGGAGCTGCTCAGACTGAGATACAACTTTTCTGGCCTCAGGCTGAACTGGGGCTGCAGGAGGCATGGGGATATACTCTGGGACCTGCCCTATATGAACCCTCTGCTTAGGAGTATGGGCTGCGAGAGTCTGTGTCCCTCCCCCGGCCTGGGATGTAGATGGGACTATCGGGAGTAGTCCCGCCTGACACAGAGTACTGAAAGCACTCATGAACTGGGCCAAAGTCTCCTGGAGGTCTGAAGTGATAGTAGGGACCTCCTGTGCCCCTCCAACTATAGCTGCTGGGGGCTCCTCTGCCTCTGCTCTAGCCGGTGCTCGAGCCACACCGCGTGCTCGCCCCTGCCCCTGCCTCTGGTGACTCTGACAGGGGGCTCGGGTGCCTGGTCATTAGTACGTCCGGTACGGGTACGAACCATCTGCAAGCAAGAATGGAATAGAGTTTAAGAATTTGATGATGGTAACCAGCACGATAAGGAATTCCAAAGAATTTGATTGTTCTTAACAGTTACATAGCCTCCCAAAGATATATACGGACGTCTCCACACCGATCTGCAAGACTCTAATAAACCGTCTTGTGATGTTGTGACTCCTATGAACCTAGACACTCTGATACCAACTTGTCACGACCCAATTTACCCTCCGAAAGGTATCATGACGGCACCTAGTCACTATGACTAGGTAAGCCTAGAAATATGCGGAAAACAACAGAAGCAATAAAATAAAGACAAAAAGGATATCAACTAGATATAAGGTAACTACTCAGCATATACAGTTTGTACTTCCCAAAACCCGAAATGCCACCAATATCACAAGCTAAACTCTATGGTTCATATACAAACTGGAAATGAAAGTGTAGTCTCATATACGAACTATAAGTATGCTAAGATAGGAGGGGGGACTCAGAAGCTTTGCGGACACTGCAGAAATACCTCAAAGTCTCCCGAAGATCTGCTACTCTACTGACTCCAGAACGGTGCACTGGAACCTGGGTTTGCACATGAGAAAACATGCGCAGAAGGGCATGAGTAATCCATATTCGGTACCCAGTAAGTGCCAAGCCTAACCCCAGTCAAGTAGTGACGAGGTCAGGTTACGGCTCTATTGAGTTTCAAAAATAAACAGATATAATTAACAAACAATTAAAAATAGTAATAATTAACAGGAAGTAAAGTGAACCGGAAAGAACAAAGTAGTAAATCTCAGTTCTGCACAACATATAAATCAGTAGATAGTCGTACAATGCAATACATGGGAAAGTCTCAGGTCTCGGCCCGCAGCCTCAATGTAAATATGCAATGCAATGCGAGGGAAAGTCTCAGGTCATAGCCCGCAGTCCCAATGTAAATATGCAATGCAATGCAAGGGAAAGTCTCAGGTCATAGCCCGCAGTCCCAATGTAAATATGCAATGCAATGCAAGGGAAAGGCTCAGGTCATAGCCCACAGTCCCAATATAAATATGTAATGCAATGCAAGGGAGAATCTCAGGTCGTAGCCCGTACTCCCTATGTAAATATGCAATACGAGATGTATATCAGATATGGCGTAATTCAAAAGTTTGGAAAAACAGTTGGCAAATATAAAGGAAAGGTACTTAACCCAGTTTCAAATAATAGTAACGAGTGGAAAATCAGGTAAAATCATTGGACTTGATAGAATCTTAATCCGCTACTCAGTTAAACCAATAACAGAAGTAATAGGAATTGAAGATGAAGTATATCATAAAAGGAAACAATGGATTTAGTGAGAATACCCCGTGCACATACTCGTCACCTCACGTACACGGGGTTTTTGTGTCAAATCAGTTATAAATGCCTAAGGGAATTTCCCAACACAGAGTTAGGCAAGCCACTTACCTCGACTGTGCTAATCAACCAACTCCGAGTGGCCCAAATCTATTCAATTCGATTGCATAATGAAAATATCATTTCAAGAAATCAAAATAACTAATAAATTCGAAGCTAACACGCGAAATTAGGAATTTTGACAAAAATGCCCCTCGGGCCCACGTCTCAGAATCGGGTACAAGTGATATTTTCCGGACACCCATTCACTCACGAACTCACTCGACTAGAAACATCGAAATCCGATGCCAAAACCCCTTAAATTCTTAGAATTTCGGTTTGGGGAAGTTTCATCAAGTTCCCATGGTTTTCCCCTACTTTTGATAATTAAACTAAAGAAAACAATGGGAATTAATGGTATAACAATGAATTAGGATTAGAAAACGTTACCTATGATCCTTTTCTTCAAAACCCACTGAAAATCGCCAATTCCCGAGCTCTCAAACGATTTTTTTGACTTATGAAATCAACCCTCGAATTTTTGGAATAAACACACAGGGATCTCGCACATGCGGTCCCAATCACCACGCCTGTGGTACCGCACCTGTGGAAAAAGCATCGCAGGTGCGGAATTCACTTAAATCCACTGGGGCCGCACCTGCGGTCGTTTGGTCGCGCCTCCATAAATGTGGATCTTAACTTTAGAAATCTAGTCGTAGCTAGAGCTGTGTGAAGATGGATCCGGAATGGGATTTCGTCGACTCAGTTAGCTCCGTTGGGTGATTTCGGGGTTAGGAGCGTACTCAGAATGTGTTTTCAAGGTCGGTTGTGGATTTAGGCTTGAATTGGCAAAAGTTAGATTTTCGACGAATTCAACCGATAGGTAAGATTTTGATATCGGACACAAAATGGATTTCTGGGAGCGACAACAGGTCCGTAATGTCGTTTATGACCTGTGTGCAAAATTTGAGGTCATTCGGATGAGTTTAGACGTGTTTCGGTGTCGGATGTGAATTCTAGAATTTTTCTAAGTTCCTAGGCTTGAATCTGTGCATAATCGATGATTTTGATGTTATGAGACGTGTTCTTAAGGCTCAGCCTAGTTCGAATAACGTATTAGGGTCGGTTGGTGGTTTTGGTTGAGGTCCCGGGAGGCCTCGGGGTTGTTTCGGATGCTTAACGGGAGAATTTGGAACTTATCAACTTACTGAACTAGACCTTCTTCTGGTGTTTTCGCACCTGCGAAGGTTTTCCCGCAGGTGCGGACACGCAGGCAAGATAGGGTTGATCGCAGATGTGATGGTGAGGGAATTGACTATGTGTCCAAAATCACCCCGGATTTCATCACTCAACGCACCGACAGGTTCCAATAACATAGTTAGACATGGGAGAAACGGTAAATAGGGGATCGAGCGTTAATTCTTATAACGACCGACCGGGTCGTTACAGATCACGGCTTGATCGGCTAGGCAGTCTAGCCCGAGACATCACCGTTTTTCTATCAATCATCTCATTTTATACTTCTTCCATGTTTTTCAGTTCATCGGCACTAGTGGCCACAATTTTTATATCATACTTGGCGCTTGGCCGCACTTCATAATTCAAGTTCTTTTCTATATTCCACATTATTGTCATATCAACAACAACAAGGCCTTTCATTCAAGATTTTGATTACACACGTGAGCAAATTAGAATCTAAGGAACATAGAGGCTTTTTACACAATAAGCATAACAATCTTTATTCGACTTTGAATTGAAGTGTAGGAATTTGTAGCACATAACCCATATTTTTAACACATCCTCAATCAATAATATGGAATTATGAAAACACAGGAACACATATGCACATATACTTTTCAATGCAATGACATTCAAAATAGCAATTCGTATAATGATCAATTTGGGGACTTACACTGATTTCATGGATATCATGGGGTTCAATTATAAGGAGAGGGGGGTTTTATCCATATATACCTCAATATAAGTTCCTTAAATTTTATTACATCCCGGAACTCTTAGCAACTTCAATCTATTTTAGGAATATAACAAGTTGAACCAAAAATTAGAAAGATGATCATGATTCTAGCTCATTTGAGCACATTATCTAACACTAGGTGTGCATTATGTTTGTAAGACCCTTTTGTGAAATATTTCGTCATACCACACCCCCATTATTTCCATTTTTAGCTCACAATCCTCCTACACTCTTTCTTCACACATGCATGCAAGATAGTTGCTCCCTTACCCAAGGATAGTTTTGCTAATTACTCATTTTTAGTAGGATTTAGAAATTAAGAGCTGGGGCATAGATTCTTACTTCTAGGGTGAAGACTTAGTGAATTTCCTTGTTAATCTTCAGTGATTTGAGCAAGTATTGATGGGTAATAGGTTGAAGAACACTTTCCCACTCTAAGCTCTCTCTCTCTCTCTTTCACTTCCAAAAGTATTAGATTTTACAAGAAAAATGATCCAAAATGCTTATATAACGAGATTGGGCCGGGTTATAAAAACCGCAAAATGAAGCCCCGAGATAAGATTTGCGGTCGCATATGTTTTTGCGTTCCGCAAAATGAAACCCCCGGCATTTTTCTGCTTCGGTTTGTGACCACTCTGCAGTCCGTAAACCTGTTTTGTGGTCGCACAATGCGCCGCAGAATTCCCGCATGACAAAATCTCAATGTTGGATATGCCATCAAAGTGCGGCCCGTGAAATGGTTCTGCGGTCGCATAATGGGCCGTGGAAATGCCCTATTTTTGACAATATTTTCTTTTAACTTCTCAATGCACTGATCAACCCAAAAAGTCCAAACCGTAGCTCGCAAGCTCGGCGATAAGAATTTCTACTATTATTAACATCTACGCCTAGTTCGGCATCACGGAATCCTGGTTTTTAGGAAAATGTTTTACAGGGCCTTACACTGAGGCACGGGTCAGGGTTGACTTTTTGTGGTTTTTTTCCAATTATTTGCTAAAATAATAATTTCATTATTTATATTAGTTTACTATAGTTATGTTTATAGTGTGAAATTGGTTTTGGCTAGATTTGAGTCGTTCGGAGTTGGGAAATTGAGGGAAAGGCCTTCTTATTGATTGATTGAGCATGGTCTAAGGTAAGTGACTTGTCTAACCTTGTGTGGGGGAAACTCCCCTTAGGATTGGTACTGTTGTGGAAATCTGTGACATGTGAAGTTCGTGTACGCAAGGTGACGAGTGTGTACATGAGCTAAATGTTGAAAAATCCGGTTTTAGCTAAGTAATTTCCTTTGTTATGACTTAATTAAGTTACTATAGCATGTATAGTCATCATGTTTAGCCTAATCTCACATTTCTATTTGTCTTATCTCTTATTTGCAACTTGTTCTACATGCTTAGTTGAATTGCCTGATCATTTGATTCCTCATTCGTTATTTAACTGTGGGGTTCTTTACTTGAAATTGCTATTCTTGAAGTATCATTATTTCAGTTGTTATGCTTTGGTTTTTGTGATTATTGTTGAGGTGATTCTTGTTATTGTTGCATGTGGTTTCTGCCGTGCGGTTGTTATTGTTGCACGAGGTTTCTGTCATGCGGTTGTTATTGTTTGCGCGAGGTTTCTGTCGTGCCATTGTGATTATTGATACTCATGCGGGGGTATATGGTCTAGGTGTTGAAACACATGCGGTGAGATAAGGTGGGCTTGAAACGTATGACTAGTAGGGGAACTACTAGAAGTCATGCAGTGTGATAAGGTTGGCTAAACAACGGGATGCTACTTCGGGAAAATATTTTGAAACCAAATATGAAGTCTCCCGCGGTGATATAAGGAAAGACTGTGAGTTATTTTATATTTGGGACTATGAGTCGGTACCTCGGGAGTGCTGATGTACTTTCAAGGTTTTGCACCTCTCAAGTACAAAGATGAGAGAAAAACAAAAGCACCCCGCTAACGTTTATCACAAAACTAGCGAAAGTGGTCTTCAAACTCACGTTAGAAGAATGTAATATGGAAAGAAACCTCACCCACTCATTCCTCAATCCTGCAAGATTGCAAGAAACGTTGAATAAAGGAAGAAGAATGAAACAAAAGATCAATCACGTTTTTGAAGCAAAAGCTTAGAAAAACTAATCACCAATGTTTATTTCCATCACATTAAGACCTTTAAATAGGCCTTACAATGAGTAAAATACGTAATTAAGGAAAACTAATCCTAATTAAACTAGAACAAGAATAACGTTAAGAAAACCTATCCTAACTAAAATAGGAAAAAGAGTTCTAGTAGGAATGAGATACCAATTAACAATCCTAGTTTGACTAGAACTACAAATAAAATCCTACTAAAACAAAAAATTAAATTACTAGGAAATAAGAAATAAGAAATACAAATCTTTGGAAAAGAAATCTTAATCTTGGATGAATTCTTGGACTTCTTGAATTTCTTGGATTTTTAGCTTTCTTGATCTTGCGTCATTCTCCTCTGGTTGAATAAGATTCGTCCCTGAGTGTAACAACTTGCTCAAAAATGGCTCAAAATTCGCTATAATAAGAATGGAGACCCAAGAGAGAGTGGTGGGGGGGGGGGGGGGGGGGGGGGGGGGGGGGGGGGATAGGGACCCAATGCTCACCAGGTTTTAAGTTATATTTTGCTAGTTTATCATAGAGCTTCTTCATGTCACGAACCAAACTAGAGGGCAAGGACTGGGACCCGGGCCATACCTGCCGAGCACCAATGCACATTTTATATAACCTTTCTTACTATCTATAAAGGCCGATGAGATCAATATAAACGATAGACATTAATCCTAATGTCACGCCCCAAAACCGAGGGACGGGATCGACGCCTAATCGAATGAACCCGGTCAAGCGAACCTGATTTTCCTTTCCTACCCAATGCGTTTCCCCGTGTTTATAACATACATTATTCATATGAAATAGCAAGAGAAAATAAAAAACGTGGATTCACAACATAAAGTCCATTTTTCCTCTTTAAAACATTTTCAACATTTAATCTTCCCCAAAACATACATACTAAAATACAACGTTCACGATACGGGATCATGATTATGAACGAGTACGACAACTACCCAAAATACATATTTACCACCCACATAATGTCTACGGAGCCTCTAAGAGTACAAGCAGTATACATAGACTTGCCGGCAACAAGGCCCCGACTATACCTCAAAAGAAGACGACATAAACAAAATGAGTCAACATAAACTACACACGGCCCCGAGAGAGTGGGGCTCACCAAGAATGCTGAGAAGATGAAGGGAAGGCACCACTAACAGCGACCGGAGCTACCTGCTATGGAACCACCTACATCCATATAAAAGATGTAGCGCCCCCGGCAAAAGGGACGTTAGTACCATTGAATAGTACTAGCTTGTATGAACAAACCTACTCCAAATAGGTTAAACAATAACAGTCAAACATGAATAGAGGCATCATACAACAATACACTGAAACATGGAAAATCACAACAAGAATTACCACATCCCACATCCCGTTTTGCCATCTTTTGGTTAATGTACTTTTATGTTTCTTCTTGTTATTATTATTACTAATCCACCGTTTTATTTTCACACGGAGTCCGATCTCTTCCCGATCGGCTAAGCTATCTTAGGTGAGGTCCGAATTTCAATGACATCACATATAATAACCGTGGCTTGTTCTCAAGGAGTCCGATCTGTGCCCGAATCGGCTAGGCTAACACCGTGGCTCGTGCACAACACACAGAGTCCGATCTCTTCCTGATCAGCTAGGCCATCTCAACTGAAAGCAGTGAGGACAATAATCATCATCAAACCATAATCATATCACAATATCAAGTCATCCATGTGTAAGGCATGGAGTCCGATCCTAGCCAGACCGGATAGGCCTTCTCACCCCTAGGACATTCTACTGGTACAATTATGGGTGTTTTAGATTACTTACATCATTTTTAACCTTTTTGATCCCCTACACATATTGTTCTTTGATTCGTCTTTCATATCATTAGAATCCTTTGATTCAAATTTCACAACAATTCATCCTTTAATCCATATTCCATAGCCATCCATTACATTAATTCATGTTTCACAACAATTCAACCTCATGTTTCGCATTTCATATCATTACCAACTCTTTACCCACATTTCATATCATAAAATTTTTTTATTCATATTTCATACCATTCCAGTCTTTCATATTTACCACACCCATCATATGCAAGGATCGCACACATAGTAGAAATGGGAACATAAAGATCACAACTCATATACTCAAGTAGCACAACGATATGGTTTTAGCATGGAATGACATAGAAGCAAGAATTTCACAATTAGGCACATAGAACACATAAATTCCATAGACATCTGACAAGAGAATCATACCCGAAAAGTGAGCACAATGGGTTTATCCTGTGAGGGTTAGAGTTAGCTATACATACCTCGAGTTGGAATTTCCCTTTAATTTCTATCCCAAATCACCGGACCTTCTAACGCCTTCAATCTAATTTACAATGTGACACATTCAAATTTAGAGTTAGGAACCTTGAACCCATTTGGGCATTTTATCAAATACTATGTGGTCCTTTAGATTAACTAGCCTCTTTTAGTGGCCCTAGCTTACTTCCCTTTGCTATATTATGGTAGATTATTCACATGCATGCAAGGTCTTAAATCTCATCTTCAAGAACCAACCTATGTGTGTTCTATCCTAACTAAAATCTGAAAATTTGGGGAAATGGGGTGGAGGCTTACCTCTTATGGTAAAGAAGATGACGACTACTCGATTAGTTCCAGGCCTGAGTAGAAATGGAGAACTAAATTGGGGAAGATGGGTACTTCTCTCACTATAACCCACTCTCACTTATCTCTATTCTGATTAGATAGCCGATAAAAATGAATGGGAGGGTGTTTTATAAAGATGGGGGTCAGGTTTCAAAATTAAAAATTAGAAGCCCCGAAGCAGGTATGCGGTCAGGAATGCGATCGCATTCCTGTTATGCGGTCCACATACCTGTCGCATAAATGGCCTTTAGATGGGTAAAAAAGGAAAGCAGACTGCTTAGGTATGCGACCACTATGTGGTCCACATACCTGTTATGCGATAGCATAGTGTGTCGCATAACTCCCTCTGCAAAAATAAAGGTGCAAGAATGCGACAACTATGAGGCCCGCATTTGTGAAATGCGATCGCATTATGGGCCACATAGATGTCCTCTAAATGGACAACAACTATCTAGGTATACGACCACTATGCGGTCCGCATAACTGATATGCGATCACATAGTGACCGCAGACCCACAAAATTCTAGAAAGTTTCATCTTTTATTTCTTGGGATACTTTTTACTCCAAAAAGGGTCCATCTTAAGGTTTACTACTATTATAACAATATGGGGACCTACCCGGGCATCGTCTTTAGTCTAGAAAATTTACGGGTCTTTACATCCTCCCCCACTTAAAATCATTCGTCCTTGAATGAGGACTCGGGGAGTCACTTTGGGGAAGAAAACACAAGGACACCAGCCCCAATCCCAATTTTCACTAACTCTGATATTTTCTGAAAATTTTGCCATAGTTTCCCCTGTAAATAGGTCTATCCACCTGCTAGAGAGCCCCCGAAACATATCTCAACAAGTTCCACATACTTTTAGCTACTTCACAAGTTGTAGCAGATAACGCAATGAATTTCACATAACTCAATTATTTCAATGGGCTGTACATAATTCAACTAACACAACACCCACAAATATGGCGCAAGGTTGAAAAAGTCACATGAGGAAGGGAGATAGGGAAGTGGGGTGTTCTTGCACAAAATATGACACAAAATGCATTTTCCTAAAGGCAGCAATCTTCAAAACCACTACTTGACTTATTAAAACAAATGAAAGTATTTATCTTTCATTTCACTTTCCTCTTCCCACGTGAATTCCTCGACTTGTTAACTCTGCCATAATACTTTAACTGAAGCAATCTCCTGGTTTCTCAACCTACGAACTTGCCTATCAAGAATAGCGTCGGGAACTTCTGCATATGACAACTCTTCATTAACTTCAATAGTCTCAACTGATACGATGGCAGATGGATATCCAACTACCTTCTTCAACATGGACACATGAAATACCGGGTGCACTAATGACATCTCAGGGGGCAACTCCAGCCTATACGCTACCTGTCCTATCCTCTAGGCGATCCTATATGGTCTGACATACCTTCGGCTCAACTTCCCCTTCTTTCCAAACCGCATGACTCCCTTCATGGTATATACCTTCAAGAATACCCAATCATCTACTTGAAACTCCAAATCCCAACGACGAATGTCCGAATAAGATTTCTGACGACTCTAGGCAGTTTTCAACCTCTCCGAAATGACTCTAAACTTCTCCATAGCTTGATGCACAAGATCCAGTCCTAGCAGTTCCGCCTCTCCAACCTCGAACCATCCAATTGGAGATCTACACCTTCTTCCGTACACTGCCTCAAATGGGGCCATCTGAATACTAGCATGGAAACTGTTGTTGTAAGCAAACTCTATAAACGACAAGTGATCATCCCAGCTACCCTTAAAGTCAAGTACACAAGCTCGTAACATGTCTTCAAGCGTATGAATAGCCCCCTCTGCTTGCCCGTCAGTTTGTGGGTGGAATGTTGTGCTGAGATTTACCTGCTACCCAAACCTTGCTAGAATTTACTCCAAACGTTAGTTGTGAACTAGGCCCCTCAATCCAAAATAATAGATACTGGAGTGCCATGGAGTCTGACTATTTCTTTAATATACAACTGAGCATACTGTTCTGTAGTATTGGTGGACTTTACTGGCAATAAATGCGCTGACTTCGTGAGCCGATCCACTATCACCCAAATTGAGTCGAACTTACGCAGAGTGCAGGGTAACCCCACCACAAAGTCCATATTGATCATCTCCCATTTCCATGTTGGTATTTCCATAAGCTGCGCCAACCCACCGGGCCTCTGATGCTCGACCTTCACTTGCTGACAATTCGGACACCTAGCCACAAAGTCTGCTACACACCTCTTCATACCATTCCACCAATAAATCTCCTTGAGATCGTGATACATTTTCGTAGAATCTGGGTGTACAGAATACCTGGAATTGTGAGCCTCCTCCACTACTCTCTCTCGAAGGTCATCCACGTCCGGAACACATAGCCTATTGGAACCGCAAAACGCTGTCACTATTGCCGAGTGAAAATGTTGTAGTCTTGTGATTCAGAATCGCCTCTCTCAATTGCGCCAATGCTGGATCCATGATTTGCTTTTCCTTGACTTCCACTAAGAGTGAAGACTCCGCTCCATTACGCACCGCAACATTCCCTTCATCTGAGGCCGAAAGACAGACTCCCAAACTGGCCAACTGATAAACCTCCCGACCCAAAGGCTCTAACCTGCTTCCAAATGAGCCAAGCTACCCATGGATTTCCGACTAAGATCGTCCGCCATCATATTGGCCTTTCCTGGATGGTACAAAATATTCATATCATAATCTTTGAGCAATTCCAACCATCTCCGCTGCCTTAAGTTCAATTCCTTCTGTTTGAACAAATACTGAAGGCTCTTGTGATCAGTGAACACGTCCACATAGACCCCATAAAGATAATGCCGCCAGATTTTTAATGAAAACACAACTGTTGCGATCTCCAAATCATGCTTCAGATAATTCTTCTCGTGATTCTTGAGCTTCCTAGAAGCATATGCTACTACCTTACCGCCTTGCATCAACACACACCCAAACTTACCCTTGAAGAATCACAATACACCACAAACCCTTCTGAATCTTCTGGCAAGGTCAACACTGGCGCTCAAGTCAATCTTGATTTCATTTCTTGAAAACTCTTTTCGCAAGCATCGGACCACTGAAACCTAACCGCTTTCTGCGTCAGCTTAGTCAATGGGGAGGCGAGGGTAGAGAATCCCTCCACGAACATCCGATAATATCCAGCCAAACCTACAAAACTATGAATCTCTGTTGGGGTCGTTGGTCTAGGACAATCCTTTACTGTTGTAATCTTTTGGGGATCAACCCGAATCCCTTCCCTGGAAACAACATGGCCCAAAAATATGACTGATTCTAGCCAAAACTCACAGTTTGAAAACTTTGCATACAACTGGTGCTGATGAATAGTTTGCAGAACTGCCCTGAGGTGATTAGCGTGATCTTCCTAAATTCGCGAATAAACAAGGATATCGTCAATGAAGACAATCACAAAGGAGTCAAGAAACAGTTTGAAAACCCGATTCATAAGATCCATAAAAGCTGTTGGGACGTTGGTTAGCCCAAAAGAGATTACCAAGAATTCGAAGTGCCCATAACGAGTCCTGAAGGCGGTCTTAGGAATATCCTACTCCCTGGTCTTTAACTGATGATACCCGGACCGTAAATCAATCTTTGAGAAGAACCTAGCACCTTGAAACTGGTCGAACAAATCATCTATTTGAGGCAATAGGTACTTGTTTTTGATGGTGACCTTGTTGAGCTGCCGATAATCAATACACATCCGAAGTGATCCATCTTTCTTCTGACAAAAAGAACCGGTGCGCCCCAAGGCGACACACTAGGCCTAATGAAACCCTTTTGTAGAAGGTCCCTCAATTGCTCCTTGAACTCGCTCAACTCTGTCGGCGCCATCTTGTAGGGTGGAATAGATATTGGCTGCGTAACTGGCAATGCATCAATCCCGAAATCAATCTCTCTATCTGGTGGAATCCTAGGAAGCTCATCCGGAAAAACCTCAAGAAACTCATTCATGACAGGTACGAACTCGGAGGCAGGCACCTCTGAAGTGGTGTCCGCAACCCGGACCAAATGGTAGAAGCACCCTTTTCTGATCATCTTTGAGGCCTTAAGGTAGTAAATAAACCTACCTCTTGGCATAATACTACTCCCCTCCAACAAAATAACTGGTTCAATAGGAAACTCGAGCCTCATAATTCTAGTTCGGCAATCGAGTTAAGCAAAGAACGAATAGAGCCAATCCATACTCATAATCACATCAAAATCTACCATTCCCAACTCAACAAGATCGGTTGTGGTATCTCGACCACGCACCGTGAAAACACAATTCCTATGGACTCGCACGACTATAATAGATTCACCAATCGGAGTCGACACAGAGAACGGCTCACGGATCTGTTCGGGTTCTATCCCAAAACTCGAAGCAACAAAAGGGGTGACATATGATAAGGAAGACCCGAGATCAATAAGAGCATGAACATCATGTGACAGAACAGTCAGAATACCTGTGATGACATCTGGAGAAGCCTCCGCACTCTGACGACCACTCAAAGCATAGAATCGACTGGGTCCTCCCCGACCTCGGGCACCACCCCTGGCTGCACCACGCCCTGCTGGTGCTGAAGGGCCTTGGGCTGGTGGGCGTGCTGAAGATGTAGAAACTTAAGAACTAGATGGCAGGGCGACATCCCATCCTGCACCCTGGCTGAATGAAGGGCAATCTCTATGAATATGACCCCTCACCCTACAACCATAGCATACTGGTCAATCCAGATAACAAGGCCCAGTATGAAACCTCTCGCACTTGGGGCATGGGCCCCTCTGCTGCTGCTGGAACCTCCCACCTAAACGGCCTGGTTGATGGAACCCTCTGCCGCCAGAACTGGCCCCAAAATGACCTCCCTACTGATGATGATGGTGACGCCCTAGTGGCGGGGCACTAGCTGATGACTGAGCATAAAACTGGGATGGTCCTGATGACCCTCTCCCAGGAACTTGTCTCCCTCCTCCAAAAGAACCCCCGCGGTTGCCCGCCGACCGGGCTCTACTACTACTCTCTCTCTCCATTCTTACCTTCAATTTCTGAGCCCCCGTAGCTTGGGCAAATTCCACAATCTTCCCATAGTTCATATCTGAATGCAGAGCAGCTGCAACAACTTCATTAATAACCAAGGGACCAAGGCCCTGCACGAACCGACGAACTCTAACCTCCATAGTAGACACCATATGAACAACATACTTGGACAAGCGCACGAACTCCATATGATACTCCCACACACTCCTGTTGCCCTGCTTGAGGACCTCAAACTTTGTAGCACGGGCTGTCATAGTCTCGGCGGGCAAGAAATGGTCCATGAAGGCATCTACAAACTCATCCCACCTCGCTGGAGGGCTCCCCTCTCCACGGGAACTCTCCCACATTTCGAACCACGAATATGCTGCTACCTTCAGACGATAGGAAGCCAACTCAACCCCCTCTGTCTCAGTAGCCCTCATAACTCAGAGGGTTTTGTACATCTCATCAATGAACTCCTGAGGATCAACCTTTGGGTCAGTGCCTGTGAACTCTAGAGGGGCTAACCGTAGAAGCTGGTTGACTCTGGAACCTGAAGAATCCCCTGGCTCACTAGAGGATGTAAGGGAAGCATTTGATCTTTGGGCCTGGGAGGCCACTAAATGTGTCAACATCTGGATAGCTCCCCTGAGGCCCCCATCAAAAATACCGGGACCGGAAGCTGGAGCTGGAGGTTGGTCAGGAGTATCAGCGGGAGGGATTTCAGCACCCTCCGCTGGAGCAGGAATAGGAATAGTATGGCCTGGAGCGGAGGAGTCAGGCTGATTTGTGGCCGGGGAATCATTCGCACCCGCACCATCAACTGGAGAATTTATGACCACTCCTGGAGTGGAATTGGCCTCTAGGCCGAGTCGAGCTCTCTTCTTGTGTGCCATTTACTGAAAATTGGAACAATGCACGAGTTAGAGGTAGACAACCTCACCTTTCACCACATCGCACGAGATAGAATAGCAATAAAATGGTACTTTCCTAAATGTCCATGCAGCCCCCTAATTATAGATGTGGTTGACAACACACCGATAAGAAGGGCTCTACTAGACACGGCTCCGAGACATCCTAGGACACTTTTAAAACCTTAGGCTCTGATACCAAGTTTTTCACGCCCCAAAACCGAGGGACGGGATCGACGCCTAACCAAATGAACCCGGTCAAGCGAACCTGATTTGCCTTTCCTACCCAACGCGTTTCCCCGTGTTTATAACATACATTATTCATATGAAATAGCAAGAGAAAATAAAAACGTGGATTCACAACATAAAGTCCATTTTTCCTCTTTAAAACATTTTCAACATTTAATCTTCCCCAAAACATACATACTAAAATATAACGTTCACGATACGGGATCATGATTACGAACGAGTACGACAACTACCCAAAATACATATGTACCACCCACATAATGTCTAGGGAGCCTCTAAGAGTACAAGCAGTAAACATACACTTGCCGGTAACAAGGCCCTGACTATACCTCAAAAGAAGACGACATAAACAAAATGAGTCAACATAAACTACACACGGCCCCGAGAGAGTGGGGCTCACCAAGACTGCTGAGAAGATGGAGGGAAGGCACCACTAACGGCGACTGGAGCTACCTGCTATGGAACCACCTACATCCATATAAAAGATGTAGTGCCCCCGGCAAAAGGGACGTTAGTACCATTGAATAGTACTAGCATGTATGAACAAACCTACTCCAAATAGGTTTAAAAAAAACAGTCAAACATGAATAAAGGCATCATACAACAATACACTGAAACATGGAAAATCACAACAAGAATTACCACATCCCACATCCCGTTTTGCTATCTTTTGGTTAATGTACTTTTAAGTTTCCTCTTGTTATTATTATTACTGATCCACCGTGTCGTTTTCACACGGAGTCTGATCTCTGCCCGATCGGCTAAGCCATCCTAATTGAGGTCCGAATTTCAATCACATCACATATAACCACCGTGGCTTGTTCTCACGGAGTCCGATCTCTGCCCGAATCGGCTAGGCTAACACCTTGGCTCGTGCACAGCACACGGAGTTCGATCTCTGCCCGATCGGCTAGGCCATCTCAACTGAAAACAGTGAGGACAATAATCATCATCAAATCATAATCTTATCACAATATCAAGTCATCCATGTGTACGGCATGGAGTCTGATCCCAGCCAGACCGGATAGGCCTTCTCACCCCTAGGACATTCTCCTGGTACAATTATGGGTGTTTTAGATTACTTACATCCTTTTTAAACTTTTTGATCCCCAAAACATATTGTTCTTTGATTCGTCTTTCATATCATTAGAATCCTTTGATTCAAATTTCACAACAATTCATCCTTTAATCCATATTCCATAGCCATCCATTACATTAATTCATTGTTTTACAACAATTCAACCTCATGTTTCGCATTTCACTTAATTACCAACTCTTTACCCATATTTCATATCATAACAATTTTTTATTCATATTTTATACCATTCCAGTCTTTCATATTTACCACACCCATCATATGCAAGGATCGCACACATAGTTGAAGAGGGAACATAAGGATCAAAAATCATATACTCAAGTAGCACAACGATATGGTTTTAGCATGGAATGACATAGAAGCAAGAATTTCTCAATTAGGCACATAGAACACATAAATTCCATAGACATCCGACAAGAGAATCATACCCAGAAAGTGAGCACAATGAGTTTATCCTGTGAGGGTTAGAGTTAGCCATACATACCTCGAGTTGGAATTTCCCTTTAATTTCTATCCCAAATCACCGGACCTTCTAACGCCTTCAATCTAATTTACAGTGGTGACACATTCAAATTTAGAGTTAGGAACCTTGAACCCATTTGGGCATTTTATCAAATACTATGTGGTCCTTTAGATTAACTAGCCTCTTTTAGAAAGATTGCCCTAGCTTACTTCCCTTTTCTAGATTGTGGTAGATTATTCACATGCATGCAAGGTCTTAACTCTCATCTTCAAGAACCAACCTATGTGTGTTCTATCCTAACTAAAATATGAAAATTTGGGGAAATGGGGTAGAGGCTTACCTCTTATGGTGAAGAAGATGACGACTACTCGATTAGTTCCTGGCCTGAGTAGAAATAGAGAACCAACTTGGGGAAGATGGGGAATTCTCTCACTAGAACCCACTATCACTTCTCTCTATTTTGATCAGATAGCCGATAAAAATGAAGGGGAGGGGTGTTTTATAAAGCTGGGGGTCGAGTTTTTAAATTAAAAATTAGAAGCCCCGAAGTAGGTATGCGGCCAGGAATGCGATCGCATTCCTGTTATGCGGTCCGCATACCTATCGCATAAATGGCCTTTAGATGGGCCAAAAAGGAAAGAAGACTGCCCAGGTATGCGACCACTATGCGGTCCGCATACCTGTTATGCGATCACATAGTGCGTCGCATAACTCCCTCCGCAAAAATAGGGGTGCAAGAATGCGACAACTATGCGGCCTGCATTCTTGAAATGCGATCGCATTATGGGCCGCATAACTGTCCAGGTATGCAGACCACTACCTGATCTGCGATCTCATAGTGATAGCAGACCCGCGCAATTCTAGAAATTTCATCTTTTAAGTCTTGGGGTACTTTTTACTCCAAAAAGGGTCCGTTTTAAGATTTACTACTGTTATAACAATATGGGGACCTACCCGAGCGTCGTCTTTAGTCTAGAAAATTTGTGGGTCTTTACACCTAAACAACCAACAATGACAGACACTGGCATGAACATATATATCATGGGCTGACAAGGCTGTCATGAAGCGATATATAAGGTACGAAATGAAAGGCTGCCATGAGAGAATATACAACAAAAATCAGTCGACAAGGCAATCCAAAGTATATGATGTGTGGCTAGAATTCGTGATTTTAAGCATTATATACCTCGCATTTTATGTGCT
>ML418885.1:1727-12111 GCA_005239525.1 Nicotiana knightiana | reverse complement strand
CTTTGAGTTTGTTGGTATCCTGCAGTTGGTATTGCCACTGTTGCAGGAAGGTTATTCCGTTTCGTCCTGGGAGGATTTAATTCATTTCCTTGGCAACTTGTGAGGGGGTTAAAATTCCTTAAGGACACACAAGAAAATTGTGGACTAGGAATATTATTTATCGTTTATATATATTTTCTGTTTCTTCTAACAGTTCTTCTGATTTTCTGAGTTTTAACACAGAAGCAATAACACCAATATCAAAAAGAATTTTCACATGTTTGGCTCATGAAAAAGAGTCAAGTCCGCACGTGAGGAAACGTGTTGGAGAAATAATTAAATAAATAAAAGTATATTCTCTCTAACAACTTAAGCTTTTAGATGAGATGGTCTAACCCTTTTAACATATTGGAGCAAGAAAACATCTTAAGGGAGGCTAATCAGGGGCGACGCTACGTAAGGGTGGTCAATTGACCACTCTCAAGGGTGATTAACTTAATTGATCACTCTTTGTCGAAAAATTACATTATGTATAAAAGTAAAATATTAGATTTTAGATGTATATAACATATATTGAACACCCTGCTGGGAAGTTTTTAGACTGTGGACATTTGTAATGTTAAAATTTGCATGATATAATGCAAGTGGTGGCTGGCTGAATAGTCAGCCTTCTTGTAAAAGTATTTGAATTATGAGAATTGTAGATTACTGATTTTGAAGGAAAGAAACATTTATTGATCTTCTTTTACTTTTATGCTTTTCTTCCAACAGTAAAAAAAATCTAAAAAGAAGAGCAATAAATATTATTCCTATTGTATTCAAAGAGAAATATGCTCTTTTATTAGATACAAAGTACTACACTATTTAACTCCTTTAATGCTACAAAGTCTATACACACAATCTGCACATCTTGTGCACATAATCTGCACAATTCAAAAGTCAAAATGATACTTCAACTTTTAGATGAGATGGTCACACACTTCAACATGGTAGCAGAGCAGGCAGAGGTCTCGGGTTCGATACCACCATCACCCAATATCAAAATAATTTATCAAAAAGAATCGAGCCCGCAAGTGAGAGATCGTATTGGAGACATAGTTAAGTAAATAAAAGTGTGTTTTCTCTAACAACTTAAGCTTTTAGATTAGATTAGAACAAGAAAACATCTCAAGGGAGGCTAATAATATGAAAAAAGCCAATTATGTTATAAAACAATAAAAGAAGAAGAACAATATTGCAGAGAAAGAGAAATGAAATTCTTATTGAATTTTGGGATGAGTTACAATGGAATATGACCCCTCTATTTATAGGGAAAGAGTGACTTAGCCACCAAATAAAATCTCTCTAAAATATAGATCTTCACCTTAAATAAAACTCTATTTGTAACACTCCCCCTTGAATGTCTGTTCAACAGATAATGTGCCTCGTTAAAACCTTAACTAAAATAAAATCTAGCGGGAAAAAAATTCTAGAAAAGGAAAAAGAGTACACATATCTAACTATACGCCTTTTGGTTGCCTCGTTAAAAATCTTGCAAGGGAAATCCAGTGGGACAAAACCTTGTAAGGGAAAAAGAGTGCAACGCGCATTAACTTCCCCTGATGAGACCATCAATTCACATCATTGAGCCTTCGCATCCCGATCTTGCACACTAGCTTCTTGAAGGTTGACGCCGGGAGAGATTTTGTGAACAAATCAGCCATATTATCACTTGAACGAATCTGTTGCACATTGATATCGCCATTCTTTTGAAGATCATGTGTGAAAATAACTTTGGTGAAATATGCTTTATCCTATCTCCTTTTATGAATCCTCCCTTCAATTGGGCTATGCATGCTGCAATGTCTTCATACAAAATCATGGGTAGTTTGTCATACTTTAAACCACATTTGTCTCTAATAAGATGTATTATAGACTTCAACCACACACATTCTTGACTTGATTCATGAATAGCAATTATCTCAGCATGATTAGATGAAGTAGCCACAATTGATTGCTTAGTCGATCGCCAAGAAATGATAGTGCCTCCACAAGTAAACACATAACCTTTTAGAAATCGAGCCTTATGTGGATCAGACAAATGCCCAGCATCGGCATAACCAACAAGATCGGGACTGCAATTATTGTCATAAGATAATCCCATATCGGTAGTCCCCTTTAGATACTGCAATATGTGTTTGATTTTATTCCAATGTCTCATTGTAGGAGCAAAGCTATATAGGTAGATTGATGAAAAAATCCCGTTTGCCATATGTTCGATTTGCAAACCGAGATATAATTTTGTCTTTCCGAGATATTTCATCTCGAATTCTTTCTTTAAATAATGAATTACCTTTTGGAGTTCTATAGGAGTTCCAATAAGGTTTATGTCATCAACATATACGGCAAGTACAACAAATTTCAATGTTGTTTTCTTTATAAAAACACATGGACAAATGGCATCATTTATATAACCTTCCTTTAATAAATATTCACTAAGACAATTATATCACATACGTCCTGATTGCTTTAGACCATACAAAGATCTTTGCAATTTGATTGAAAATATTTTCCGGGACTTTGAATTATGTGCGAGCATTTTAAATCCCTCAGGAATTTTCATGTATATCTCATGATCAAGTGAGCCGTAAAGGTAGGCGGTAACCACATCTATTAAATGAATGTCAAGTTTTTCATGGACAACAAAACTAATGATATAAGGGAACGTTATAGCGTCCATAACGGGTGAGTATGTCTCTTCATAATCGACACCAGGCCTTTGTGAAAATACTTGTGCAATAAGGCGTGCCTTATATCTTTGTACCTCATTTTTGTGATTCCTTTTACGTACAAAGACCCATTTATAGCCAACAGGCTTAACACCATTGGTTGTTTGAACTACAGGCCCAAAAACTTCACGTTTCGCAAGTGAATTCAACTCTGATTTGATTGCTTCTTTTCATTTTGGCCAATCACGTCTTTGTCGACATTCTCCAATAGATTGAGGTTCCAGATCCTCACTATCTTGCATAATTCTAGATGCAACATTATATGCAAATAAATAATCCACCACTATGTCTAATCGATTCAAATTTGTCTCAATATCGATTGGATTTATTAGTAATTCCTTATTTTCTTGGGTCTCGGGCTCAGTGGTTTCCTCATTAATCTCATAATTTGTTAAATCGTGGATTTCTTCATGAGACTCTTTCGTAGTGTCATCTTGATCATTTGTTTTCTTTTTTCTAGGATTTCTATACTTAGAACCCAATGGTCTGCCACGTTTTAGACGTGCTTTTGACTCATTAGATATGACACTAGAAGATTGTCCAATAGGGACATCAATACGGATTGACACATTCTCTATGTGATTTTGTTATCCTTTTCAGATCCGTAAATGCGTCTGGCATTTAATTTGCTATTCTCTGAAACCGATAATCTTTTGCACCTCTTTTTCACAAATAGAGGCACGTGGATCAAGATGAGATAGTGATGAATTTTTCCACAAAATTTCTCGTTTGGTTTCACCAATTTCTCCCTCTAATTTTGGAAAAAGTGTCTCATCGAATCGACAATCTGCAAATCGAGCAGTGAATAAATCCCTCGTTAATGTTTCAAGATAGCGAATAATGGAGGGCGATTCAAACCTAACATATATTCCTAACCTTCTTTGGGGACCCATTTTGGTGCGATATGGCGGGGCTACATGCACATATACTGCGCATCAAAAATTCTTAAATGGTATATATTAGGTTCATGACCCAAAACTAATTGAAACGAGGAATATTTATGATAATTTGTCGGTCTGAGACGAATTAGCATTGCTGCATGCAAAATGGCGTGACCCCAAACAGAAGTGAGCAGCCTCGTTTTCATGAGTAACGGTCTTGCTATCAATTGCAGACGTTTAATTAAAGACTCTGCAAGGCCATTTTGAGTGTGAACATGAGCTACAGGATGTTCCACTTTTATCCCAATTGATAAGCAATAATCATTAAATTCTTGGGATAAAAACTCAGCAGCATTATCAAGTTTAATAGACTTAATTGGATTATCGAAAAATTGTGCCCGTAATCGGATTATTTGTGCCATTAATTTTACAAATGCGAGGTTGCGAGATGACAATAGGCACACATGAGACATCTAGAAGATGCATCTATTAAGACCATAATATATCTAAACGACCCACTAAGTGGTTGAATAGGTCCACAAATATCCCGTTGTATACGTTCTAAACACGCAGAGGACTCAATCCCAACCTTTGTTGGTGATGATCTTATAATTAGCTTGCATTGATAACAAGAAGTGCAAGAAAAATTCATTATTTAAAAGAATCTTTAAATTCTTTAATGGATGCCCATTTGAGTTTTCTATAATTCGTCTTATCATAATTGATCCAAGGTGTCCCAATCGATCATGCAAAAGTACAAAAGTATTGGACTCGGTAACCTTTTGATTTACGGTAGAATGTGCCTCAATTGCACTAATTCTTGTCCAATACATGCCACAAGATAAAGATGGGAACTTCACAATAACCCTCTTTTGGCCAGAGACATTCTTGGTAATGATGAGATATTCAAGATTATTCTCATCTATTGTCTCAATATGATATCCATTTCGGCGGATATCTTTAAAACTCAACAAGTTCCTCTTAGACATTGAGGAGAACATTGCATTCTCTATAATAAGTATTGTTCTCTTAGGCATAGTTATAATAGCTCTTCCAGAGCCTTCAATTAAATTACTACTACCAGAAATTATAGTAACATCTGCCTTACACATACTTAAATGAGAGAAATATTCCTTCTCTTTGAATATTGTATGTGTTGTACATGAATTAATTAAACAAATATTTTTACAATTAAACTTTGATCCAAGTTTGCATTGTGAGATATCATATTTGCTTCCTATATAATCAATGCAATTAGTGTATTCCAAAGTTATAATGTAAAGGATATTGATATAAGAAAATCAATTTTTATAGTTGAACAATTATTTGTCTTAAATTTAAAGTAACATCATGATGCTTCCCTTGTAAAGTTTAACTTACACTAATTGCCCAAAACACAAGTTAAATCACAAAGAATAACCTGTACACACAAACTGTTTGTTGGGGTTGGGAATAGAAGTGAAACAAGAAAGAAAATCTAATTTCTCAAAATAAACTAATTAAGAAGACAACCAATTCCTCACAGGAAGTCACGTAGTAGTCAAGAAGGCAATCTTAAGTCAGTAATCGAACTCACAAACTAATGATGGCCCCAATTCCCTAACTGATCCGTAACTACTGAAGGCGAAAGAGCCAGTGTTAATCACCCCCAAAGAAAATCAAGGCCACGGTAGAGTCTCGTGTTGATAACGCGTTATAAAACAATAAAAGAAGAAGAAAAATATTGCAGAGAAAGAGATAGGAAATTCTTATTGAATTTTGGGATAAATTACAATGGAATAGGACCCCTCTATTTATAAGGAAAGAGTGACTTAGCCACCAAGTAAAATCCCTAAAATCTCTCTAAAATATAGACATTCACCTTAAATAAAACTCTATTTATAACAAATTGAGGTTTATATGACCAGACAATTACAGAGAAAAGGAAAAGAATAAGAAGAAAATGGAAAGACAACAAATTAAAGCAATTAATAGTGGTGATAAATTTATGGAATTTTTATATTCCTATGCCATATAGGAAATTATATTACCCTCAATGTCTAAGGTTTGATATAATTACATTTAGATACCTAATTATCAATTATATATCATTAGTAGTTTTTAAGGGTATTAATTACACTTCTAATTTAATGGTACCGTATATTCCTTATAATCCCTCTCCCCCACGTTTATCTCTCTAATTCTCACACCTTCACTCACGTTTTTCTCCCACACCCACGATTTCTCAAAATCCCATTATTTCTTCCATAGCCAAGGCACTGTCGGCACCTCTGCAATCTTGTCCCAATATTTTTGTGCCCGGGGAAGATGAGCACAAGTTTGGTCGATTTGATGGTTATGATTTCGGTTTCCTTCACATTAAGGTTTATCTCCCAGAGTTTGATTCTCAATATGTTCTGAGCTCGAACAGATCTTTTTATCTTTTTCTTTTGATGCTTCAGTTGTTGGCAAAAGTCAATTTTCTTGTAACAGTTCATGGGGGAATTTTGCTTAGGAAGATCTATCCCTTCAACATGTTTTTTTGGATCCCATATTTTGCATAGCAGTTTCGTAAGGAGTAACAAGAGCATATAGGAGAATCACAGAATTATAGCATAATTGAGATTTTCAACATAATTGCATTTTTTACAGAAGATTTGTAGAAGTTTTAATCGTTTTTGATTTGTGAAAACAGAAAACAAAACATCTACAATCAGAATACAAATAATCTACAATTTATCTACAAACTGGGTACATTGAATTTTAATATCCCAATTCCCATTCAATTGTAGCATAATCGGGATTTTTCACATAATTGCGTTTTTTTGCAGAAGATTTGTAGAAGTTTTAGTCGTTTTTGATTTGTGAAAACAGAAAATAAATCATCTACAATCAGAATACAAATAATCTACAATTTATCTACAAACTGGGTACGTTGAATTTTAATATTCCCAATTTCCATTCAATTGTAGCATAATTGGAATTTTCGACATAATTGCATATTTTGCAGAAGATTTGTAGAAGTTTTAGTTGTTTTTGATTTGTGAAAATAGAAAATAAAGCATCTACAATCAGAATACAAATAATCTATAATTTATCTACAAAATATCTACAATCTGGGTACATTGAATTTTAATATCCCAATTCCCATTCAATTGTAGCATAATTGAAATTTTCGACATAATTGCGTTTTTTGCAGAAGATTTATAGAAGTTTTAGTCGTTTTTTTTTGTGAAAACAGAAAAAAAAAAAAAGCATCTACAATCAGAATACAAATAATCTACAATTTATCTACAAAATATCTACAAATTGGGTACATATTTGGACTCGACATGCTTCCCCTGAAATGTATGTTTCACATTTTAGATACATATTTTTGTCCAAAATAGTAAATCATCCACCTTTTTCTTACTAACACGCATCTGCAATATTGTTACGTTAGACGTAAGTGTTGACAGCCTAGAACAACTTGTATATTTTTAATTCTTTCAGTTGAGTTCCAAGTAATTAAATATTTTAAAAAGATGAGATCGAATCCATTAAAACCAGATAATTAATTAAGGAATTCTCAATATTAGCGCGCCTAAATAAGGAAGCCTACAACTACAATGATTCCTTATTTAATAAAATATCTTAAAGAATTTTTAATTCCCCAGTATTAGCGCGCCTAAATAAGGAAGCCTACATTTACAATGATTCCTTATTTAATGAATTGTCTATTTTTTATAGAAATACTATTAGCATGGCGGATAATATGCAAACTATAAACATATTTAATAATATAATTTCCTATATGGTATAAGAACGAAAATTTCCCTAAATTTATTCATCTGATACGTTTTATTATCAAAATCAAGGCACAAAATCTCAGTAGTTTGGGCTATCTAGCAATGGTACATTAGTAAATCTTAACAAAGATACAAAAAGGAGAGATTGACGTATCGATGTCTTTAAATAAAAAAAGGAATGGATATTACGTATGTTAATTCTGGTAGAGGTGTTTATCGGACGGATATTTACGTTAACGGTTTGGCTTATCGGTTATCGTTTATAAATATAGTGTTGTTGAAACTGTGTTAAAACAGAAATTAGAAAACTGTTAGAAGAAACAGAAAATCTGTATATGAAAAGAAATATTCCGAGTCCACAATTTCCTTGTGCATCCTTAAGGAATTTTAACCCCTTCACAAGTTGCCAAGGTAATGGATTAAATCCTCCCAGGATGAAACGAAATAAACCTTCCTGCAACAGTGGCAATACAAATTGCAGGATACCAACGAACTTAAAGAACAGAGCAAAATCACACTTATGAATTTGAGAGAGAGACTGCGAAGTAGAATGCAGTACTTTTCAGAAGGAAATTCTGAATTTCTTTTTGGTGAGTGAAAAGGAAGTCATGCCTCGAAATTTATAGGCAATGTGATGTCTGTTCAGGAAGAGGTGTATGTTCAGAAGGGAAAGGCAGCGTTTGGATTATACGTTTCAGTTAATTCCGTTAATGAACTGACTGACACTTAATTAATTCTTAAAAAATTAATTAAATAACTTTTTTCCAAAAATAATCTTATCGATCGATTTCCAAATCCAAATCCAAAGCCGAATCCGAAGCCGAGCCGAGCGCCGACGACGGCACGAGGGTTTATTCTCTTCAACTCCTTTTAAGAGCTCTAAGAAGTGATTCTATATTTATGCACACAAGTGTTGTTGTCTTTCACCAATGTGGTACAAAGTTCATGACAAAGCTCACTTGATTCAAATTTTTATTTTCCTCTATTTTATTTCCCACCATTTTCCAATTCACACTCCTTGTCTTTAAAGCCCAATGACTTTAAAGTCCAACAATCCACCACATGAATAGGAATGGCTGTAACAAGAATGATCATAGATGAACGTTGTGTGATTTGCAAGTAAGGATTAATTGCATCTGGATAAGTAGGTTTCCTTTTGAACTTTCCGTAGTGAACATATGTCGGATATACTCGGTCAATCGGTAGATTTGATATATTTGAACCGTTGAACTTTAGTGTATACCTAGACAACCATATGTCACATAACCAACCCTTAACCGCCTTTTGGTTCTCATTGTTGTGTTCGTTTCATCCATGAGCACCGCCTGGTTTCATAAGTGCGTAGAGAATTAGCCTTACAGAATTCTCATTGAAGCGGCTTCCACTTCACACTTACATAGGCGATTCCTAGACGTGTAATCCTTTAGATTGACACCACATCAAACTTAGGTAATCATTAAAGAACGTGTAAAGTTCTATCCTTGTTACTGAACATTGTCTTCATCACGAGAAGGGACCACAAATTTAACTGTGACAATGTTGAACCGGTCAATCACAACTTTGTTTGAGCTCCTTGAACCTAGATCTCGGAATATCCAAAATTCTAGGTAGAGTTACCTCCATGATGACTTGTCCTCGGTCATAGTCCCATTCCTTTGGATGATTTCTCAACTCCCTCTCTAGTTAGGCCTTTGGTAAGCGGATCCGCCACATTATCTTTTGATCTTACATAATCAATAGTGATAATTCCACTAGAGAGTAGTTGTCTAACGGTTTTATGTCTTCGTCATATATGACGAGACTTTCTGTTATACATAATGCTTCCTGCCCGTCCTATTGCAGCATTACTATCACAATGTATGCATATAGGAGCCAAAGGTTTTGGCCAGAATGGAATGTCTTCTAAGAAGTTTCGAAGCCATTCAGCTTCTTCACCGGCCTTATCCAAAGCTATAAACTCTGATTCCATTGTAGAGCGAGCGATGCACGTCTGTTTGGAAGACTTCCAAGATACTGCTCCTCCGCCAACAGTAAAAACATATCCACTTGTGGACTTTGTTTCTGTTGAGCCGGTTATCCAATTTGCATCACTATATCCTTCGATAACCGCAGGATAATTATTGTAGTGCAAGGCGTAGTCTTGGGTATATTCCAAATATCCCAGAACTCGTTTCATTGCCAACCAGTGATGTTTGTTGGGATTACTTGTGAATCGACTAAGTTTACTTATTGCACAAGCTATATCAGGACGTGTACAGTTCATGATATACATTAAGCTTCCCAACACACGAGCATAATCCAATTGAGACGTGCTTTCACCTTTATTCTTTACAAGATAATGGTTTAAGTCAATTGGAGTTCTTGCACTTCTAAATTCCAAGTGTTTTAATTTTTCAAGTACCATTTTCACGTAATGTGATTGAGACAAAGCTAGACTATGAGGAGTCCTCTAGATTTTAATTTCTAGAATTACATCGGCAACTCCTAAGTCTTTCATATCAAACTTACTAGCAAGCATACACTTAGTAGCTTGAATGTCGGCAATGTCTTTGCTCATTATTAGCATATCATCAAAATATAAGCAAACAATGACTATATGATTTGGAAACTTCTTAATGTAAACACATTTATCACATTCATTAATCTTAAAGCCATTTGACAACATTGTTTGGTCAAATTTCGCATGCCATTGGTTGGGTGCTTGTTTTAGTCCTTAAAGGGACTTAACAAGTCCACACACCTTCTTTTCTTTTCCCGGAACCACAAATCCTTCAGATTGGTTCATGTAAATTTCTTCCTCCAGATCACCATATAAGAAGGTTGTTTTTACATCCATTTGATGGATTTGAAGACCATACAAGGCGGCTAACGCTATTAGCATCCGAATGGATGTAATTCTTGTTACCGGCGAGTATGTGTCAAAATAGTCAAGACCTTCTCGCTGTCTAAATCCTTTGACAACAAGTCTTGCCTTGTATTTGTCAATAGT
>ML418883.1:60782-71024 GCA_005239525.1 Nicotiana knightiana | reverse complement strand
TTTTCTGCTTCAGCTGCTCTCTTCAACCTCGCACCAATATGACGCGCATTTGTACGCTCAATATGCAGCTTGCCATAGGCATTGAATGTTTTCATTTCATCTGTGACCTTCACAAGCTCAATAGCAGGCTGCTCCCTAGTAATGGGCATGTAAGTACCCTGGACCTGAGTGGCAGTGGCAAGTTCCTCAGGACTAGAATCACCAGCCTTGACTTTTTTAGCATGCCTTGGGAAGATGACTAGCTTAGCTTTGTATGTCTTGAGCCTCTGGACATTAGTCTGGAGACCTTCTAGGGATCTGTTCCTACGCCTGTGATCCACAGCAATGCCTGTAGTTGGAGCAAGTTTTTTGGGAATACCAGCAGCTTTCAGCTCTTCTAGAGAAAATCCCCTGCCAGATCTGCCTTTCATGTTGTATTTTAGTGTTTTTCCATGAACAATAGGTCGGAGTGGTCCAGCTGTTGGCCTAGGGAAGATTGTTGCAGCTTTCTTCTGCCTAGCAATGCGTCTCCTTGTTTTCCGAGCAGGTTGGTTAAACCATGTCCTTACATAGTTTTTCCAATGCTTCTTAAAGTGACCATTGGGGATAACATTGTTATGCTTCATGGTTTACATGAAACGAGCTGATCTAGGGTTTTTCTTTGAGGCTTTTGGTTTAGGGTTTTTTTTTTTAAGCAATCCACTAGGCAGGGCCTAGGGCTAGTTTTATTAATACTAAAAAGCGAAAAAAGAACGACATAGGAAGAGTACAAATAAGGGGGAAAATAACACCATTATTGTTGCCTCTATGCCTTGGCTATATGATCACTCCTCTGCGCCTCACAATGCTCTTATGACAACCTCATGTAGAGGAATCATGGTGTAGATGCCGGCGAAGTCTCACGAGGGCATATAATCTCATAGCCATTTGGATGTCTTTCCAAAGGCATAGGGCTAGAGCAACACAATCTGGGCTAAACCTTACCTTACTAATCCTATAGAGGCAAATAAAAAGCCTCACCTACTAACATGCATGCAAAAAGAAAGAACTGGCTAGAACTAGGTATTCTATGATCATCACATAGTTTATAACATACTCTGTGATGACATTACATAAACCTATGCTAATGTGATGGTAGAATAAAAATATGTAGAAACAGTGATGCTCACTCTTGTCTAATTTTGTGAAGTCTTCAATTTGTAGACGCTTGTCTTCATCCTCAACATTTTTTAAAATGTCATCTAACTTCATGATTTCTTTTTTGAACGTGTGGACTTTGTTGAGGTAGTTGGAACAACCTGTTTTTGTTTGGCAACTCTCAATGGATGTTTCCTAGTGATAACCTATTGTGTTACCTTACCATCCCAACTATGTTGTCTCTCGTGAGTCTTCTTCTTGTTTTTGGTGGATCCACTTCTCGTATGCCTAGGTGAGAGATCTCCCTCCCTAGTTACATTTTTAAAGGAAGCATCTAGTATCTGTTCCTCTTTCCCTTCTTCATACCAATCTCGACCCATATCCACCCCAAAAGTGTCAATAGGATTATATCCGGGAACTACAGCTCCTCTCTCATTCCTTGGATTGTCAAGATTATCCATATAATGAGTTACAAGAGCTTTGAGGATGTTTGTAGGAGTCAAATTATATTGTGCAGCAACTCCCCTTGTAATAGTTACCTGTCCAGTGGATTTTTGGATCATATTAAGCTTAGAAACCGTACCTGATAGTTGCTGTCCAGTAGGAACATAAGCAGCAACATTAGGACTTAGCTTTGTCTTGCTTTGCACACTAGGAGATGGACTAGCAACCTGCTCAACCATAGCTACTGTCCCATCCTTTGCTTTACCACTTTGTCGTGTTGAAGAACCAGTCTCTTGAGTGTTTAGCTCCTCGAAGTCACCAACATAATGTTGTTCATCTTCTTCATACTCTTCTTCTTGGTCAGCCCATGTCTTACGCTTAGAGCTAGCTGCATCATGTAGCTCGTTTAAATTCTGGACAGGTTCATCGCTTAACTCGTCGTCACTCATCTTGGCTTCATGTTGTTCTGTTGTGTGGTCAGCCTCTCCTTTTGGTTGTTTTGTTGCCAACGACATCATCGATAACGTTTGTTGGTTGTTTAACAATTGTACCATGTTGCCAGATCCATCAAACAGATTATTGGAGGGGATATCCTGTTGGGATGTATTCAAACCAACCCCTACCATGTCGTTGTTTTCTTTCACCTCTTGAAGAGGCAGTCCTTTCATCGAGTTAAGCAAAAACCCAGGCAGAACTTGCAAAGGATTCATGCTTTCCAGAGTTTTAGCTCCAATTGCAGTAAGATTAACGTTGCTGGAAACTTTGCACTCATCTTCAACTACCACAAGCTGCCCTTTCTTATTTTTTGAATCCTTCTCAATATTGGCATTTGTTAACTGATCCTGAACCATCAAAACATCATAAGCATTAAAACTACAAAATTGCTTATCACCAGTATCTCGATCTGGAGATCGAATTCCAGATGCCGCCTTCTTTTTGCGTGTTACTGAACTCCAGCCTTCTTCATTCTCCTCACCACTATTATCACCATTAGCATCTTTATTACCTCCTTAACATTAGGTACAACAATTTTTCCATGTACAGCTTTGTCATGTACACTAGGTACAACAGTTTGCCCCGTATTTCCAGAAGTAGAAACCTTTGCCAACGCAGCTAAATCCTTCACCAACACAATATTTTGCATCTCCTTCTCATTACCATATACCTTAACCTGTTGTTGAGCCATATGAAGGTTTTTTGCAATAGCATCTTCATCAGTAGGAGCCTTCAATGCACCAGCAGTAGCTGAATGCATTCTTGAAAAAATTGTAGCTGCAAGGATATCCAACAACCTCCTATTATCTCCAGCTTTATCCACACCTACACTCTCAGATTTTTGCCCGACTTCAACTGGAACTGGAGCAGCAGTATAGTCACCACCCTTAACAGTCCCAGCTATCTCTTGCATCACGCCCTTTGAACCACTAGCATCACCACCTTCACGACATAGGGCAACATTAATCTCCAGACGTTCTTTAACTTGCTGAAAATCACCACATTGTTTCGTTCCCAATTGCAGCTGCTCTTCTACACATTCAGCCTCAATTTGCCCAGCTTTTTTAGCATTCAAAAAAGCCCTAGCATCTCGTTTTAGTTGTTCAATATTAGTCAACTCAACAGCAAGTGTTACATCGTGCACTGCCCCTACTTCTTTCCCAAATTCATTAACTTCCTTTGCCTTACCAGTCATCAAGCGACATGATTTTTCCTCATGCCCCTGATGCTTACAGTAGGTACAATGTTTAGGTAGATTATCATAAAATACTTCTTGGTAATGCTCAACAATTGTTCCAGAACTTTTGTCCACAATTTGAATCCTAATCTTCTTAGGATGTTTGTCTAGTAGGTCAAGTAACACCTTTACCCTAGCAGTGCTTGGTCTTGTTCGTTCTTGAGTTGCTTTGTCCACAGAAAGAGGCTTCCCTACTGCTGAAGTAATTGACAGTAACGATCTCTTTGCGAAGAAATTAGGCGGCAAATCAGGTAAAGAGATCCATACGACTGTTCTCGAGGTTTCTTCCCTTGGATTAAAACCTAGCGTCCATGGGAAGGTTCTAAAGAAATATTCTTGTCCTTTAGCCTTGACATAACCAGTAGACCTTGATAATAATTGAACAAAGTCATCAAAAAATCAAATCTTACCAAGATATGACGATATTAAAGCTGTCCAATGTTACAAAATCCTTTAACGTCGAACTGCTTCGGTATGGACTGTCGCAACTCATGTAGCTCTGGTTTTCCATAAGAGAACTTAAGGATAATTGCTTGGTGCAATCCTTCTTCAATGGTGAATGCATTAACCTCTTCAGTGGTGAATTCGACAGTTGGTTCGCCATGAACAATATTGACGGGAATTAACTCAATTTTTGAACTTGACGGGGCAGATTTGCTGTTGTGAAATCGTGCAGCATAGGACTGTTTTGGATTAGTGTTATGGATTGTTTCCTTAGGGTTTTGGATTGGCTCTCCCACAGCCAAAGGCTGGGGAGAGATCGTAGCAGCCATGGTTGCTCTCAAAGCTCCATGAAAACGAGAGAGGAGAGAGCATTTTTTTTACCTAGCAGAGAGAGCACGTTTTGGAGAGGGGTTTTGGTTTTTTTTTTTTTAGTAATCCACTAGGCTGAGCGCCTAGGGCTAGTTTTTATTTATTTATTTAATTAAAATAAACGTAACATAAAGTAGTTTGTTGTCTCACATTTGTGAAACGATATTGTAAGTGAGCTACATAGATCCTATTATCAATGTTGGGCTTCTGAGACCCATTATTGATATTACAATATGGTCTAGTAGCGATATTTAAACTACTATCTAATAACTGTAGAAAAACTAGCCTATTACAAACATATCTAGATACTGTATCCCCCCAGCAACTGAGTATTCCTTCTGTATATCTATGTGAGCTTCTTTCTTCCGTTAGTGCTTCATTACTCCTCCAGTATGTTGTCCGATGTCCCTCTCTTATGTTGTCCTCTCTTTTCCTCATCCATACATGCCATAGCGATTTTGAATCCCAAACGCTGCTTGAGGACTGCTGCTTCCACATTGAGTTTCCAGCTATCGTGGCTCCTTCCTTAGCTATTAACTTTCTACCTGCTTCTTTGCACCATATGCGAAAATCTGTGAATTTGTTTGTGTTGTGAGCATCTGTGTGTGGGACTTGCATACTATCTATGTTTGTATTTTTGTGGATTCCTTCTTGAACATATGGTGTGTTACCCTCCTCCTGCTCCATCTGTCGAAATCCTCCATATGTTGCTGAGATCAATGAACCACAATAGCTGCCGTGAATTCTGGGCAGCATATTGTCATTCCTTTCTCGTGTGTTTATGTATACTTGTGATTTCCTCTCGTTGGACTGAATGTTGAACACTAATACCACCAACAGAGTTTTCATCACAAAGTATGACGAACACACAAATCCGTGTCGAAATTCCTGACTCCCTGTATGTATTACCATGCATTGCCTCTCAATATTAAACACCACGACTGTTAAAGAGTTTCGTTTCTTGATTTCTGAGCAATGTGGTTGTGTCCTCAATGACATGTATGTGTATGTCATGACTATCAAATCTGTACCTGTTCATCTTTGTTGCCTGTATTTCCAACTTGATGCATTGGCCTTGTTTGAGAGTTTTTGTACTTCAGATGTGTTCCTCCCATTGAATTTGCTTTCCTTTAACTCCCTCTCATTTGGAATGAGTGCAAAGCACTGATACCACCAAAAGAAAGTTTATTAAAGTCAAAAGCAAAGTTGCTTGAGTTGTGCCTGCAAAAAATAGAAAACAATTAGTAAAAAATGATCTCATCATGCTCTCCTCCTCTTGGATTTGAACCTGATGAACTGCTGGTTCTGCTTCTAAACACATCATCCCCTTGATTATGCTCTCCTCACCCTTTCCTAATTTGTAGCTACTCTTACTCTTAGGTAAGGACATTGCATTTTATCGCTATTCACCATCTTTCTACCTTGTACATCAAGCTCTTCAAAGCTATGGCACTCTAAAGGGCCAACATCTAGAGCATAGTTTGCAATGTGGTCAGCCAGTCTATTTCCTTCCCTAAGAGTATGAGTCAATTTTACATTGGCTCTTTGCATCACCTTTTGGATTTCCTCCACCATCTCTTTGATGCCCCATGGTATTTTCCACTCTCCTTCAATCACATTCTTCAGCATCATCGAATATGTGCTTATCTCAATGAACATATATTCATTCTCTACACAGTACTTCAAGGCTTCTACGACTGCCTTAGCTTCAACTACTGAATTAGACCCTTCATTAATCTCCTTGCCATGTGCGTACACCAAGTCTCCTTCTTCATTTCTCAGTACGAAACCAATCGAGCTTCTACCTGGGTTGCCTCTTGAAGTTCCATCTGTGTTTAGTTTAATCCATCCTGGACTTGGGAACTCCCACCTAACCTTAGTGACTTTCAGTTGTGGCATATATGATTCCAATCTGTGCAACAATTCTGGCCATTTTTGAGGTATATTCTGCATTGATGGTTTTCTATATTGAACTAGGTTCTGCATAGTGTTGGACACCTGGAAAATCACTCTATTGACAGTCACCACATCTCCATATTTAAAGCTATTTCGTCTCTTCCATAATTCCCATAGTATGACAGCAGGTAGTGCTCGTATAATCACTTGGATTCTTGGGATTACATCTACTGTCCAACACCTTGTAATTGTCTGGTGTAAAGTGATGCCTTCAATCGATATGCCTGCATGTCCTAAGAAATATTTCCATACTTTAGCAGCAGCAGCAGATGTAAAGAAAAGATGTTGCATTGTCTCCTCCTGAGATTCTATACAACACCAACATTTCGAAGCCATCTGATATCCCAATTTCCTATAAAATTCATCCAAAGGCAGCTCATTTCTCCAAAGTTTCCACATAAAGAAGGACACCTTGAATGGTACAACCTTGACCCAGATGTTTCTATATGTATGTCCATGTTCATTTCTCTTCCTCACATAATCCCATGCTGATTTTACACTAAACAGATCCTTTGATTCCAGCATCCAAAAGGGTATGTCCATTGTTTCATATGCTACTGGAGGTTTCATATTGCAAATAATGTGTTCTGCTATTTTTTGTGGTAAATTCTCCTTCATTTTCTGCTCATTCCATCTCCCATCCTCCACCACATCATAGATATATTGCACAGTCTCATCCACTCTAAATTCTGTAGGTGTCACAAAATACAGGGCTCCCAATCATGTCCAGTTGTCGAACCAGAACATTGAGGAGTCCATTTTAGGCTTCCATAATATTTGATGTTCANTTAGGCTGCCATAATATTTGATGTTCGATGCGATCCCTACACTCTAACATCTTTCTCCAAACATGCGACCCATCTCTCCAAGGCACAATCACTGGGTTTAGTTTTTTGCAATATTTCTGACTTACAAAAGAGCTCCAAAGACTCGATTTTGTTCTAAAATTCCACCATAACTTACAGAATAAGGCTGTGGAGACATCCTGTAACAATCGAAATCCAGCACCCCCTTCCTCACAAGGTAGACATAGAGTATTCCATGAAGCCCAGTGTCTATTTTCCACCCTAACTGTATTGCTCCAGAAGAATTGGGCAAAAATTTTGTGCAGTCTGTTAAATACATATGCTGGAGGATTTACTGCCGATAAGAGATGTATTGGAATGGTTTGGAGTACATGATTAATAAGGACAACCCTCCCCCTTATGGATAGCAATTTTCCCTTCCAATCCTGAAGTTTATCCAGTACCTTTTTTTATCAAACCTTGGTAGTAATCCATTANCCTGTGATCCTTTGTACCTTATTTTCCACCTCTTCACCTGCTGAGTTGTGCATAAACACAGCAGATTTACTCTTGTTAATCAGCTGACCTGAGGCAGTCTCATAGTTAGCCAATACTCGCATGATTAACCTTAAAGAAGTATAATCAGAGGAGGCAAAAAAGATTGTATCATCTGCGTATGAAAGATGATTAATCTTTGGGCTCCACTTAGGTAGACCAAAGCCCCTGAAATCCAGTCTTCCATGCAATGAATTCAAGCCCCTCGATAGAGCTTCTGCTGCCAAAATAAAGAGAGACGGGGATAAAGGATCGCCTTGTTTTACCCCTCTTGTGGATTTAAAAAAGCCATGTGGCTGCCCATTCAGAAGAATAGAGTACCAATTATTTGCTACCAATCTATACACAATGTCAATAAACACCTCTCCAAATCCCATCTTCTTCAACATTTTTGTGAAAAACAGCCATGACAACCTATCGTGTGCTTTTGTCATGTCCAATTTGATCACCATTTTTGGGCCAGCTCTCGTTCTTAAACGAATATCAGTGATGATCTCTTGAGTTAAGAGAACGTTTTCCACTATATTTCTACCTTTAACAAATCCAGCCTGTTCTTCTGAGATTACATTTGGGAGCAACACTGCCAGTCTCTCGTGTACCACTCTTGAGAAAATTTTGTTAACAAAATTACTCAGACTAATAGGTCGCATGTCTGAATATGAAACAACTTCCTTTTTCTTACATACCAGGGCAATTCATGTCCATTGAAAAATGCATTCACCATGTCTACGATATCATCTTCTATTATATCCCAACACGAGTGATAGAAACATCCTGTAAACCCATCCGGACCCCCTGCACTGTCCCCATTTAAGCCCTTTACATCCAATTTTNTTTTGTCATGTCCAATTTGATCACCACATTTGGGCCAGCTCTCGTTCTTAAACGAATATCAGTGATGATCTCTTGAGTTAAGAGAACATTTTCCACTATATTTCTACCTTTAACAAATCCAGCCTGTTCTTCTGAGATTAAATTTGGGAGCAACACTGCCAGTCTCTCGTGTACCACTCTTGAGAAAATTTTGTTAACAAAATTACTCAGACTAATAGGTCGCATGTCTGAATATGAAACAACTTCCTTTTTCTTAGGTAGCAGTACCAGATTAGTGTGTGTTACATACCTGGGCAATTCATGTCCATTGAAAAATGCATTCACCATGTCTACGATATCATCTCCTATTATATCCCAACACGAGTGATAGAAACATCCTGTAAACCCATCCGGACCCCCTGCACTGTCCCCATTTAAGCCCTTTACAGCCAATTTGATTTCCTCTTTTGTTGGTTGTTTTGTTAACTCCAAGTTCTGGTTGAAATCAACCATTGGTGGAACATGTTGTAGTATATCAAAAGTTGTAGGAGTAGATTCCTCGTGGAATTGATCCTTGAAAAACCTCACTGCTTCCTCTGCCATCTCTTCTGTGTGTTCCACCCAATTACCATCAGCATTTTGTATTCTTTTAACTTGTAACCTTCTTCTTCTTCTACCATTAACTTGAGCATGAAAGAACTTCGTATTTAGAACACCGTCTTTAAACCATGCCATTCCCGCTTTTTGTTTCCAAAATTCTTCCTCCAATGCAAAAAACCTGATCATATTAGCTTGTACTTTCTGGAGTCTTTCTCTGTTTTGAAAAATAGGTGCCCTCTCGAATCGTGCTTCATGAACTAGTACTACCTCCTCAAGACTAGTAATTTTTTGAAAAATATCTCCATAAGTCTTCTTACTCCATATTGACAAGGCTTTTTCAGTTTCTTTAGCTTGTGGTTAAATATAAAGAAGGGGTCCCCCATAAAATCTGACTTCCAGTTCTGCTCAACCACTATTTTGAAAGTCGAGTGTTTAGTCCAAAAGTTTAGGAATTTGAAAGCTTTCTTGATAGGAGTAACATTTGGATTACTCTGGATTAACATTGGACTGTGGTCAGACCCAAGTTTTGAAAGATGAGTTATCTCTAAGTTAGGCCATAATTGTTGCCATTCCAAATTACCCAAACATCGATCCAACCTTTTAAAAAGGCAGTCGTGCTCCCCTCGTCCATTCCACCATGTATAAATGCTGCCTTTGAATCCTAAATCACTGAGATTACAGGTATTCATACAGTGCCTAAAGTCATTGATTTCATTCAAATGTACAGGGAGGCCTCCAAATTTCTCCTCCTCATCCCATATGACGTTAAAGTCCCCCCCGACAAGCCAAGGCAGTGTCATATCTCTGTTCAAGTAGTATAAACTGTCCCATAGTTCAATACGTTCCAGTGCATCACATTTTGCATAAACAAAAGTGACAATAAATGTTACTTGGGTGTCCAGATTTGTAAGTTTCATAGTCAGCTGTTGCTCCATGTCATATAGTATTTCCACCCCATGATCATCATCAATAAAGACCCAAATTTTGTTGGACACATTTGCAAAAGCATGTATCATCCCAATCCTTCTCCTGTATCTTTCTATCTTATTCTTCTTCTGTTTTGGCTCCATAATTCCAATGAATTTGAAATGGTGTTGTCTTTGCATAGTGATCAGTCTCTCAAATGCTTGCATTGTGTTCACTGATCTCACATTCCAGATAAGTGCATTCATAACTAACTTTGTGTTTTAGAGAGGGTCCTTCTTGTTTGAACCCCAATCCCTATACCTTGATTGTTGTCCTTCTGTGGTTTCTTCTTTCCACTCCCAGCAGATTTACCTTTCTGTATTTGCCTATGTGATAAGTCTCCTTGTCTAGCCATTTGTTTTAAATTTTTGTATGTAGATTCAGCATCTAAATCTCTTCCTTTACCTTCAATATTGTCATCTCCCCTCCTGTTTTCCACTGTTTCAGCAAGCTGAGTTTGTA